>QKWP01001284.1:22177-53466 GCA_003550325.1 Gigaspora rosea | reverse complement strand
ACTTTTGCTTCTAATTCTTTGAACCACTCTGCCTTTTTACCTTTACTTAGACAGCCTCTATAGCTTTTGTACTGTTGCCACGTGATTAGGCTTGTCTTATTTATATCAAGCAATTGATTTAGGTACATGATGCTGGCTTCACCTACTTTGTCACAGCACCTTTTCCATGTCTGTGCCTCAAGTAACTCCTGCAATTTGACGCCATAACCGTGAACTGTCCAAAGGCTACTTTCTGTTCTTATGTTTATACCTAAATCTTTCGCTTTTGTTATTATCAGGCAGGCTAAGTTGTTTTTCCAACAGCTAATATTTTCTGGCAGGCTTGTAGTTTTCCAGATATCTTGTGTTAAACCTGCCCTCTGGCAACCCTGTGTTATTCTCAGTTTTGTCAAATGTCCAAGACCATTTTGTTAATTTAATCTATTTATCAGGCCGCTTATTTGTTTCATTACTATTTCTTGTTGTAGTGTTCTACAGCTGCCAAGTTCTTTGTGTTTTATTACACAATTTTCTAATGTTCTTATTATATTGCACTTCTGCTTTACTAGGCCTATTATCGGTTGATGTATCTTATTCAACCCTCTCTCAGACATCTTTGTTAGCTATAACATGTAACTCAGCCTTGGTATTACTACCATATTATTTATGTAAGCTATCTGGCTTGATGTCATCTTCTTGTACCGCAGGTCCATAATTATCTGTCATACTACACCTTTTGCTTTCTTTTTGACTAGATTTTTATGCATTTTGTTGTTTAACCATACCCCCAGAAATCTTACTATCTTGTTCTTGGGCTCCTCCTTTACCATACTTTTACCAAAATTTACTTCTTTTTCCTTTGCTTTGCACTTTGTGTTCATGGTCAACAACTTTGACTTGGATCCATTTATCTCGATATCATTAGCTTTGAAGAACTCCTCTGCTATTCTAATGATCTCTATTAATTGTTCTTTGCTATTTGCGATCCAAGTTGTATTGTCCGCGTAGGCAATTGCTGCTTGACGATACTTTGTAATACTATTGCACTGCGTTCCTTGGCCTGGTTTTTGTTCCACTATGTAGCCTAATTTTCTTTCTTCTTGTACTCTTGTTAGCAGAGGGTCATAGAATAGTCGCCAGATTAGGGGTGAAATTACTTCCCCCTGATCTATTCCATCCCCCGTTATTACTTTTTCTGTTAGACCATGTGCTGTGATTATTCGTAGTCTTCTTTCGTGGAACAGACTTAGGATATACTTTATTATTTTCTCCGGTATTTTAACTCTTCAGAGTGCTAATTCTAGGCTTTCTAATGAGACCGAGTCAAAGGCCTTCTTCATATTTTGAAATAATATCCATACTTCTTTCTTCTTCTCTTTTGCTTCTTCCATTATCATGTTTAAAACATGTACTGGTTGTTCAGTAGAGTTTCCTGGAAGTCCTGCATAGTTGGGTCCTCTGAGTATTTCTCTTTCTATTATTACTTTGGCCAGTCTTTTGGTTATTACTTTTGTTACAACTTTTCAGAACGTTTCAATCAGTGCTATTGGTCTAATATTATTTAGGCTGTATCTCCATTCCACATCTTTCGCTATTGGATACACTTGTGCGACTTTTCACTTAGATGGTATTTCTCCTGTCATTATGCACAAGCTTGCCATCCCTCTAAATATTCGTTGAGTCTGATTTCCTGCGCATTTAATCATTATGTAGCTTATACCGGATAGACCAGGTGCAGTTCCTATTCTTAATTCTCCTAGTATTTCTTTCCATTCATCTTCATCTACCTCTTCCTCTACTTTGTCGTACTAATTTTCTTCTATCCATTTTTGCAGTTTATATATCTCTCGCCATTTTGTTTCCATTTCCTTTAGCTTCGTTTGTCTCTTTCTGAACTGCTTTTTGTAGTGCTCTGCTACTCCTATCTTTACCGCTTCTGATTCTGTCTGTAGGCAGGCCCTCTCTTCTGTTTCTTCCAGGAATCCATCAAGCACTATTTTCTTATATGGTCTGTTTAGTAAACTAGTGATCATTTTTCCTTGTTCTGTGCCAATCATTGCACACCTTTTGTTGATACTTTCTTCAATCTGCTTTCTCTGTTCCTGTTCCCACTCTTTCTTTCTCTTCTCATTAAGTATTTGCCACCAGCCTTTTGTATCTTCTATCCATGCCTCAGACCATTGTCTATGTAACTTCGGAAGGCTTATACCCTTTTGCATACTTATTCTTTTCAACTTTTCATTCACCTCTGCTTTCTCACAGCCTAGAACTTCTTGTCCTTTCTTCTTTTTTGCATGCTTGATTAATTTTTGTAGCTCTACTATGCACGCATCTGGTCTATGTATTTTGGTGCCACTTCTTCTGTTTGCTGCTGTGTTATATACTTTCTTTTTGGTATATTCTCGTTTGCAGCTATAAGAATTGACTTCTCTATTGTATCCCATACAAGGTTCAATCTGTTTATATATTCTTCTTCTTTGCCTACTTGGATTTGTAGGAGGTCTATTATGTTCTTTTTATCTAACTGTTTCTGCAGTGACTGGGCGTAGTCCTCTCAGTTCTCTTCTGTTGTTTTGTCGTATAGGTAGACCGTTCTTGAATGTTCCTTCTTTCTTGTCTCTGCTTTACTAGTTTCTGCTGTCACATGTCCTACCCATACTTCTGGCACAATTATTTTGTGATCACTATCTGTGATGCCTTTCGCTTCTTCTACTACTACTTCTTGAAGTCCAGAAGCTAAACAGCTAGATAACCATATGTAGTCTATTCTAGTTGCAGATTCTTCATTTGACCATGTAAAGGTCTGGCTTGTTGGGTACAGTTCTCTGTATATGTCTTTAAAAACCTGTTTTTTAAGCCATTTGAAGATTGGCAATCTTTTGTAGTTTACCGACTGTAGGTGCTGTTTATCCAATATGTTGTTCACTGTGTGGTTAAAGTCACCCATTATGACTATCTGTGTCCTCTCTTTCTTTTTATAGACTACTTCTACAATCCTCTGTTGGATTTTCTTCACCATTGCTTTGTCATTTGGCGGTACATAGACAACTATTATTACAAGTTCCAACTGTTTAAAATATAGTGTTACTTCGAGCATATACTCGTTTATCTTTTTCATTGCGCCTACATGCTTCTCCCATTGCTCTTCTATCAAAATTTCTACCCCTGAGCTTTTTTTCTTTTCTTTATTTGCACTTGTCTAGTGGCCAACGTACTTTCTACTCGAGCTTCTCATTAGAAACTTCCCTTCTCTTTCTGCTACATTCGTTTCTGTTACTCCTAGTATTGTGATTTCTTCCTCTTCTGCCCAACAAAGCAAATTTTCCATTTTCCAGCTCTTCGTCTTTAATCCGTTAACGTTGTGGTAGGCAAGTTTCATCTCCTTTCTATCTTTGCTTTTCTATTTTTCTCTTAGGGTCTCTTGCTCTATCTGTGTTTCTTTTGTTTCCCCTTTTCCTTTCCTGCAACTTCCCTTTGTTAGATAGAAAGACCTTTCTTCTTCTTCTTCCTCGAATATACTTCTTTCTTCTTGCAGGAATTCTCCAATCTCTCTATCTATATCCATTTGTTCAACTTGGGCGCCCTCAGGAGCTCTAAGTGGGCTTAACCCACTCTGTGCTCATTTCATCAAGCTTTTCCATGATCTTTAGCAATGTTTCTTGATGTTTGTCTAGTCTTGCTTTGACATCTTCCACTTCCTTATAAACCCTGTCTTGTTTCTTTTGTTCTTTTTCTTTTTCTTTATGATTACTGCACTCCGACAGGGGTGTTTTTGTTTCTACCTTCTTGCCTGCTGTAACTTCCATCTTGACCACTTCTTTTCCTTTTATGGTTCTGCTTTTTCTTGTCTCTTCATCTAGTATTTCCTTTTCCTGAAATACTTTCTTCTTTTCTTCTGACCAATTGAGAGTCCAGTTGTTGTATTGGACTGACTGGTTTCTCTCTTGCTCTTTCTAGTTCTTCTTGTTTTCCAAAGGTGATTACTGCACTTTGCTTCATACTTCTACTTCTTCTTTTTGGTATATATACCGCTTTTACTCCTTTCTGCTTTAAGCATCGCAGTAGTAGTGTCTCCGACGCCCCTTCTGGGATTCCGTGCAGTTTTGTTATGTACCGGTATCTTGCATCTCTCTCTTTGTGGTCTTTTCTCCCAGTTGATATTCTGGCTAATCTGCCATTTGCTAACGGAGCTACCCATGGTAAGTTGTCTCTGATATTTCTTCGTTCAGTTCTACTACTGCAAGTGCTCTATTCCTGCTGCGTTTAATTCATATACTTTGGACATTCTCCAGTTTTTTACTTATACTTTCTAGCTCTTGTTTGCTTACTCTTTCTGGTAGGTCCCATATTGTAAGTACTGCTCTTTTCTCCAATGGGCTTTCCTCAACTACTTTCTTGTCCAAAGCTTCCGTTGCTCCTTTTTCTTTTGGTTTTTCAGTACTTCCTTTTGTACTTTTTCCTTCATCTGGGATTAGCTTAAACCATCTGTCGTCTTTCTGCCCTATTCTACTTATTGCTTCTTTTCTACCATTTTCGCAGTCAAAGTGCAGCTCCACCCATGTATTACCTTTTTTAAAGGTTTCCTCTACTTTCGTGATATGCTTGTTGTCTTTCAATATCCACTTTATCATTTTTAATCTTTCTTCTTTCTTTTCACCTGGGACATTGCATACAGGAATTCTTGCGCTTACTGGTATCTGGTCGCTGCATGGTCGATTGCTAGGTGCCCATATACTCTGTTCTAGTGGCGTACCAACTATTTCTAGTTCCCTTGTCTGACTAGCCTTTGGTTCCGTTTGGGCCCTATTCTCTTCTGGTCCATCTTTTTCTATTTCTTGTATCAGTTCTTCCTTTGAAGTTTCTTTACTTTCTTCTGTTTTCCTTGCATCTTCCCTTTGATGCATAATTCTTAGCTTCTTTATGATTTTAGTATTATCTTCTTCTGCTTGCTGTTTAGTACTTGTAGCATCTTTTCCTTCTTCCATTGGCGCAATCTTACGCTGTCTGTGTACCTTAGTTTTCATATTCTTGGGACCATTTTCTATCTCTGTAATCTTTAGCATCATCTCACCTTTTCTTTTTTCCTGCTTCTTTCTTCGAAATGTCCGTAATAATTACTTACAGTCAGCAACACTAATACTTATGTTGTTTGAATTTTAAATAGGATTTGGCACTCTGGAAAAACAACTGACCACAAGACAGCATACGCAATAGCGGTATGCCAATCTATTTTTAGCCCAAACTACAAAAAGTTAACAATTTCTGAAGATATCATTAAAGAAGATCTTGAAAGATATCAAGTTATTATTATTATTATTATTATTAGTATTATTATTATTTACTAAAAATTTGTTCAATTTTTCGAAATAAAGCGAATGCTAGAACAACATGAATCGTTTTCGATATTAATTTCGAAGGATATAGAAAAAAGAAACAAACCAGAAAAATTGGAAAAAAGAAACAAACCAGAAAAATTAGAAGAATTTGGAGAACAATTAGAAGAATTCGAATGAGTATATTTATACATAGATTATATAGAAATATTATTACATTTTTTTATAATTATTTTAAACATTTAAAAAATCTATAGGATATGTCTTATCTCAAATGATTTTCACAATTTTCTAAAAAAGTAAGTTTATATTTTAAAATACAAAATTTTTTTTAAATTTTTAAATTGAATTTTTATTTGAAAAAATATTTTTTAGCAAGAAAAAGGCTAAAAAAAGGCGAGTATATTTAAAATTTCTTAAAAATTTGCAATTTTTTGTATTGTGTTCAAATTTTAGAAATTTTCGAATATATTTAAAAAGATGAAGAATCTACAACTTAGACAAAAAATATAGTTATATATCCGATGAAGAACAAGAAGAACCTGATTATGACACATAAAACTTTTTTTTGGTTTGTTTTTTTTTTTATATACAAATAATGCTACTTTTTTTTGTCTTTTTTTTTTTATTTTTTAATAAAAATACTATTATTATTTTGCTTTATATTTGTAATTTTTAAATTTTTTAAAAAAATAAAATTATTAATAAATTATATATGCATTTATTATAATAAAATATATAATATTGATTAAAAATATATATTTAATTTAAAAATGTAATATATATAATAATAAATAAAAAAATTTTATATTCAATTGTGAAAATTTAAAAAAAAATTCGAAATTTTGTGAAATATTGCAAATATTGCAGATTTGTACAATAATATGCGAAATATTACCTCCTGCGACCCCTGAAGGAATAATTAGGTAGAGGTTTGCATCTTTTTATTTGGCCTATTTCGCAATATTTCCTAATATATTTAGAAATATTTCGAAATTTATTTTGAAATATTTCGAAAGAAATGCATGTCGAAATCTTTCGAAAAATTGCGCATATTTCGAAAGATTTCGTGTCGATTGCAATTTTTTCGAAAGACTTCGGCATGCAATATCTTTCGAAAGATTTCATATATTTATTTTGCTAATGAAGATAGGGAAGTAGATTGTGAGATATCATGCTTAGATGAAGTCTTTGATTTACCTTAAGTAAGCACGAGCAAAATTTTCTGTGAATTTTATAGTCAGATTGTTTCCATTTGAAAAGTGCGACATGTAAAATATCAAGATATTCCACACTTCGTCTTTCTTTTATCAAATGGTAGTTACCAATGCACTTGCAAATTGGCTACGACTTTGGAATGGGTTTGTCAACACTTCTTTAATATTATGACTATGACTTCATCAGCAAGATTTCACATTAGCATGATCAATCGACATTGATACAAAAACCAATTTTACAATAGTGATGTTGACAATAGGCAATTTATTCAGCTAGGAATTTCTAATAATAATTATTATCATTTTTCTATAAAATGGACATCCAACTCAAGTATTGATGTGCACGGATTTTCATGTAATGAAAAGAACAAGTACAATCTCGTTTAAAAGAAAAGCAATGCTATGCTAAAGTTTTTGGACTTACCAAAGCACTAGTAAATAAAACTATTAAATTGGAGTTGGATGAAAAGTTAATTGCACTACTAGAAAAGTTTAAGAATAATGAAATTATGCCAAGTCTTCGTTCACAATATCAAAATAATAAGACACAAAGGGAAATTACATAGCAGTTAGATTCTAATAGTCATATAGAAATTAAAAATCTATTAACTAAGAAAAGAAAAGAGCGTCCACAAGGTGCACAACATATCCTATTTAGTATTGAAGTTAATCAGTTGTCAACTAAATCTAGAAGTAATAGGTATAAGTATTGTGGTGAGCAAGGTCATAATATAAGAAGCTATAAAAATAAGCATAACGATTTCGAATTAGAAAGTGATAGTGCTAATTTAGAATTAGAAAATGATAATAAAAATTTAAATGAATTAGAATCAGAAAATGAAGAAAATCAAGTTCCAAAGCGAGCATGACATAATGATGGATTATCCACAGAATTGGGAACCAGAACTGTTAAATGTACATATTGTGGTAAACAAGAACACAATATAAGGCATTGTGAAAAAAAACAAAATGATTTGCTAGTAATCAAGACGAGTTTATAGTAAATTAGTAGCTATCAAAGTAATTTTATGTTAGAAGGTTAACTGTACTATCAATTTATACTTGAATGCTTGCTTTTTTCTATTTTTAATTAAATTTATTAAGTAACATATTCCTATTGCCGATGAGAATAATAATGGTAAGTAGTTGAATAACATAGTTGTATTTTCTATTGCCAAGTTAAAAATACTTCATTATTCTCATTGGCAAAAGGTATATGAATATGATGTTTTATAATCTGTTTTTATTACTCTTTATTATAATCGGTTAGGGCACTGCCAGGAATCAGCTCTATTTTAGTCAGGTCTTCATATTAAATTTCCAGTTTTTCAGACCCCCCCCTAGGAAATCAGCTGATTTCTGGCCCTCCTCTTAATGGGGCTTATATTATTAGCTTAAAAATTTCACTATTAGAGTTGGTAAAATTTGAGTATTTTTTTAATTTGATTTTTTATATTATACAGGTTTTAGGTAGCAAAATGTTTTAGGTTGGTACTGGCCTTTGCAAATAGTATGCCAATTATATTGCAATTTGCAAATATGATTATTGTAATTTTATTTTAAGATTTTGCTTATGAATTTCTAGGGTATGTATTATACATAGTTATGTATTATTAATTCGATTGTACTTTAAATAGTATTAACTTGTATCATTGTCAAATTAGATATCAACAAATTTTAAAATTTTTTATCATTGAATAGTGCTACGATTTGAAATATACGTGCATTATGTATATGCTTACCAAATTGGTTTTTTAGAAAATAGAATTTAAGTGGATTTGAAATTTTCTAGTAAAATTAGGATTAGGATTAGGGTTAGGATATATATATGATAAATTAACCTCCAAAAATGAAATTTTATATATAAATTCCAAATCCACTTAAATTCCGTCAAATATATATAAATAAAATTTGTGTAATATATAAAATTTGTATAATATATTATACTAGCATATAACCCATCACATTGCTCTGGGCTTACTATATATTTCTAAATAAGCTATTCTTATTGGTAAAAGTTATACAAAAAAATATAAAGGTAGTCTATTTTTAGATTATTAAATTTTTCAAAAAATTGTAAAGTATACTAATAATAAGTTGTTCAAATAGTACTGATAAATATATTTTGATAATCTTAAACAACTTTACTTAATTATAACTTTAAAATTATTTAGTAAAATTTAAATTTAAATCTGAAATAAAATCAAATAAATTTGGTTTGGGTTTAAATTAAAAATTTTGTATTTAAATTTATAAATTTTTTAAATCAAATTAAATTTTAAATATTTGATTAAATCAAATTAAATTAAATTGTGAACCCTAATTGATTTATTTAAACTAAATAAATAGTAAGAGCAATATTGGGTTTATTTGAACCTGAAATGGAATTAAATAAACCTGACCTAGATTTGTTTGAATTCAAAAATAGAGGTTTTTTTTGGACTCATTTTTTATTCTATCTTTATATATATATATATATATTTTTTTTGGCTTTAACAGTCTCGTCAGTGCTTTATTTTATATAATACTATTATAATACTTAAATACAATATTACAAATTTACTATACTACAAATAAAAAGCCCGGCATTATCCGGTTGCTTCGTGAGTACCTAGATGCGACCTGTCGCACTGGCTTACGGGTAAGCCAGGTTTCTGTGTCAGCTCTGTCAAGAACCAAACCATAGTGGCTTGAAACCACTTTTAATATACTCCTCTATTGCCTTTGTCCAAAGAGAGTCAACTTCTCTTTTCCTTGACGCTTTGGTATTTTCTTCATTAGCAGCATTTCGCTTTAGAACGCTTAGCGCCGCAGCATTCTTCTTTTTGTCTTTGCCCAAAGGAGACGATCTTTTTATGCTTCTTGTGATTCCCGATCTTTTTTCCCATTCCGCGACCCTTGTGCACCTTTCTCTCCAGATAGAATCATAAAAGCCGTTCCGTATTGAGAAAAGAAAAATCTTAATAACGATCCTAAGATTCCTTCGCCTGATTTCTCTGGTCTCCAAATCTTTAAAGATGCTCTCTGGTAGCAAACCCTTGGCTAGATATACTCTAAGCAAAGCTTTCTCCCTATCGCTAAACCTCATACCAAAGAGAATTTTCTTAAAGTCTCTTAAAGGTACCAGACTTCTTTCGTCCATTGAGAGTTCCTTCCAAGCGACCTCTGAGGCCACTGTCTTAATATTCTGCTATATCGCTCTCAGGCTCTTGCAAATTACAAGGTGTTCAAGAGTTTCTGGCACGTTTTCACTACACAGCTTGCAGCTGGTATCCTTGTAAATTTCTGGTCTTCGTCTACCTAACTCCTGTAATAGGGGCAGTTCATCACACAAAACTTTCAACCAAAATGCTAAGGTTTACCCCTTGCTATTGAGTTACATTTTACTCCTGATGTTTCTTTCAGGTGCGACCAAAATAATTGCCAATGAAATAGCTCCTTACTATCTTTTTCTCGCTCTAGACCTTTGTAAGTACCCGAGGCCTTCCATTCCGCACCGATTTGGGTATTTTGTATTCTTTTGATGAAAGATCTTATTCTCGTTTTCACTACGTAGTTTTTCCAACTAAGGCTGCATGTTAACCAGTCATTCGTTTCTGGTATAATATCTACCATCGTGCCCTGTCTGGCTCCTTTCTTCGCGAGAAAGTCCGCACTGTCATTCCAAAAATTGTTGTCATGGCTTTTGACTTTAATAAGCTCTAATTTAATCTGCTTCGTTCATAATAGGTCCTGAATCTTCATCTGCACATCATAATTCTTAACTTTACACCATCTCGAGATCGCATTTAGGTATCTTTTCCCACTTCTTATATATTCAATTGTGACAGCACTATCTGTATGAATTAAGACTATACTATTAATAGGAACTGTTAGCAGAACTAGCCAAATAGCCACTAACTCTGGCTTCGAAGACGAAGGCCAGTTCTCCAATTTGGTAAAACCCTCCAAAAAACTCCTTGACCCTTCACTATCGATCTGTACCCAACCTGCACCCATAACTGAAATACTCTCCTCTTTAAATAAAGAACCGTCTGTATAAAATACAAATTCATTCTTCTCTTGACCTAGATTGAATCTAATCTGTTCGTCTAATAAATCCCTTAAACCCGGTTCAAATCTCTGCTTGTTCAATATTTCTAGTTCTTTTTGTTCTACTGGTTTTAAACCCACCAGCTCTTCACTAGCTCTCGCAGCAAGTTCTTTTTTAACTTCACACCTTTTCTCTATAAAGTCTTCGAAAATAGGAACTGTTCTTTTGCTTGATTTAAGTGTCGGTCTCGGAAGCTGGGTGATGATGTCTTCCTTACGTACCCACTTCATACACTTGAGCTTCTTGTTACCTTGTTCGTCTTGGCAGTTACATTCCAAAAACGACACTTCTCTGTTTTCTAAATTTATACTATATCTCTTATGCTCTGCGAGAACTCTTTTCTCCCCCTTCTTGATAACTCTGTGCACTTCACCTGGGTTCTCCTTATCCTGAAGCCATATCCACTAGTCGGTAACAGTATATATATACTGTTACCGACTTACTCCAGACTGTTACTTACTTATGGTCCAGATTGATGCCTACTTATGACCCAGACTGATACCTACTTATGACAGTGCGATCAATTTTTTGTCGTCACTCTAACACATATGATGACGATGCGATCAGGTAACGTGTAAATTACATTTGTATCATTATCTGAGAGCTATCAAGATATATGGGTGGCTTGACATTCGATTTCTATTTTTCACATCACTTGGATGACGACTGTGGCTAATTTTTGTCGTCAGGTCACCAACTATTATATGCTAGTTTGGCAACTGTATCTGATTTTTGTCGTCACCCACATGCAACATAATGTATACCAGTTTAGTAGTCATGGCTGATTTCTGGTTAATTCCTCAATAAGGGCCAGGTTTGAGGCATGTAGTGCCGAATTGCTAATTATTATAATGCATTCGAATATCCATCGAGGATAAGGCAAGTAGTGCCCAATTGTTATCTATTATATTACCCGAGAATGAGACACATAGTGCCGAATTGTTATCCCTACCTGGTGTCCGTCCAAAGCATAATTTCTATAATATATATGTATCTATAATAATTTTACCTTGGGTGGACACCGATTTTTCACGAATTAGTACACATATTTTGTGTCTGTCCAAAGCATAATTTCTATAATATATATGTATCTATAATAATTTTACCTTGGGTGGACACCAATTTTCTTCGAATTATACCTTGACTGAACACCGATTTTTCTTCGAATTATATATACTCTTTGTGTCTATCCAAATTATAACTATCCTTTCTATAAATTTTACCTTGACCAGACACCAAATTTTTTTGAATTATATTTATTTGATGTCTATCCAAAGTACACTTTATAACATTAGTAATTATACCTTGACTAGACACCGATTTTTTTCGAATTATGTAGCTAAAATAATATACTTTTTGTGTCTATCCAAAGCATAATCTTCATTTCTATAATAATTTTACTTTGACTGGACACTGATTTTCTTTGAATTTTATACTTTGACTAAACACCAATTTTTTTTGAATATACTATATACGTATTATTTACTGAAAAGTACACCTCGATCAAAATTACATAATACAAAAATGGTTATCGATTAAATTACCTTATCTATATACCTCTAGTACTTACGTGAATTGAGCAAGATATCTATTTACCACGACCCAAAAACCCCTTTATATGATCTAGGTATTGAGGTATTGGAATATTAATTTTTATTTGAATTTTTTCCCGTACTTACAGTAAGAGTCGACAAAAATGGTTAGTTAAATATAGCAATACCTTCTGCCAGAGGTATACTGTGTTTTAACATCTTCTTCAGAGTTAGAAGCATAATTATACGTATTCAATGAGAACCATAAATTGCCTTTTTAATTCTTTTTTGTATGGAGTGGTAGGAACGCCCATTTTCGCTTCAAACTTCCGCTTGTGATCTAAGAAAGCGATCTCATCCATGCTCTCGTGCTCTTTTTTCCAATAATTATTATTATCCCGCATTTCAAAAGCAATCTCGAATCTCCATTGTTCTAGCTTTTCTTTTGACATTTGGAATTTTTGCTGTAAAAGAAAAATAAGTGTGTCTATATTAGATTCGTTTTTAATAAGATATTCTGAAGATAGAGAAATTTCTGAAGGAAGATACTTTGTGGTTAAAAGTTCGGGTATCTCTTTCTTAGTTTCAGTAATACTTGAGAATTGCTCAAAATCATTTGATCGATCTTGAATTAATATTATAGAAGGTGATTGAGATAAATTTGTCTCAGATTCCTCATTTACATTATAGCAAGAACTTTCTTCACAATCCTTATTATTAGATGAAACAGAGCATCGAAGTTTTGCTTTCTCTGAAATGGTAATATCAGTAGTAACGGGTATTGAGTCAAAAAGTTCTTGAATTTCATTAATTGATTCAGGTTTATATGGTGGAAGAATTGGATCTGTAGGGTGATAATTAGGATCGTTCAATTTTATAGCCATTATTCTTTCTATAGTTTCAAATCCAGCACTATTAGGTGGCACACGATGAATCCAATAAGTTTTCTTCCATACCCGATTAGTTCTTGGGCCTACACGAGTTTCTCCACTCTTGATAGTATAACCGCACCAATTACCTAGTATTGCATTAATGAACTTTATTGTAGCATCGAGATCAGGTAATCCTTTAGCTCTGGTCTTAAAACCGAAGAGCAATAATGCATCTTCTCGAATTTTAACGATTTTTTCCCTTGATTGGTCAAAAGTCTTAGCTACATCATCACCAGAAAG
This sequence comes from Gigaspora rosea, assembly GCA_003550325.1. Classification (NCBI taxonomy): domain Eukaryota; kingdom Fungi; phylum Glomeromycota; class Glomeromycetes; order Diversisporales; family Gigasporaceae; genus Gigaspora; species Gigaspora rosea. The sequence goes on along the minus strand of QKWP01001284.1, from coordinate 40,140 downwards.
AATATTTGTATCATCAATATCATTAAAACCTATCGATTGGACAAGATTATGTACTGCTTCCCATTGTTTTGCTGAATAAAATTTATGCAAATCAACTGAGGACGGATCCACAGATTCATGTGAATCTTCCCACTGCATTTCTTCTTTGATTTTTAGATTTTCTATAGAATTTATTGCATTGAAACCTTGTCTTCTGAAATATGCCAGTCTTCTAAAATGTTGTAAAGGCTTAGGACTATTGAATTTTTTTACAAAATCTACGTCACAAAGTTTAATCCAGTTATCATTATTCATACTCCAGTTTCTAATATCATCTTTACCTCCAATATTGCCTTAAGCATATGTTCTCCATAAATAATGTCTTTGTAGGGTCATGTTATCAGCAAAAGAACGTTCAGGATTTAGCTTAAGCATTTCAGCTTCATTAGGATTGATATCTGGAGCATTGACTATTAATTCTGCATCAGAACTTTCGATCCTTTTTTCAGTATTCTTAATAGTATGAGATACTTCTGTACGAGAAGCTTTGGCTAATTTGGTATCTTCTACTGCGATTAATTCTAGCGATGCTCCAGTACTAGCAATCAAACTACAAAGAATTTTCTGAAAATATTTGGCTGATAAGCGTCTCTTATATTCAACCTCAATATAGGTTTCTACTGCCGGAGATGAATCAAGTATATAACAGTCAGCGATTTTGTTCCATTCACGGTGCCCCTTTATTGCAGTTGGTAAATCTCCAGGTCTTAAGGCCAAAAGTTCTGCACGAATAAGGTCACGATTTGGTTCTTTAAAAATCTCAGAATGTGTTTTACTATTGTAAAGATAAACAATACGATACGGGCAATCGCGAGTTCGATAAAGCATCTGAGTAAATGCTTCAGCGTGTACTCCTGTTTTAATATTACTAATTGCTATAATTGCATCAAAATAGTTAGGAATTTCGAACGAGATGCCTGACTCCACAGTACTTGTATAGATTACACAATCAAGGCCACTCCAGGTAGCATTAATATCAGCAAAGTCATCCTGTCGTTGTTTTCCATCCATTTGACTAAAATAAACATGTGACAAAATAAATGAACCGTCTGGTTTTTGCAACTTAGATGCTTGATTAGCTATTGCCCGAGCCTTTTTGCAGGAGGTCATTGAAAAGACAACACGCTTACCTTCTTTAAGCATCTCAAGACCTTTACGTATAGCTTCTGAGCCTTTATTTGAATCATAAAGGATTTTTACGGTCTCACTTTTACGTGGCTGATACTTATTATCAAAAACTCGGATGTTTTCACCCCGGTATTGTCTTAAGAAGGCTAAAGTCGATTCATTTGCAAAAGCATCTGCGGCAACCACGTGAACAGCCGACTTTAACAAATCTCGCATGGCATTTTCAGATTCTCGTGCATGGATTCCACTTGCTATTTGACGCATAATACCATTCGCTTCATCTAAAATAACTACATTAGAATGACCTTCATGGAAATTAAGACGATGTGTACTTTCGACCTGAACAATAATAACATCCCAGTCACGTATAGCCAAATTACCTTCATTTTCCTGATAATGGCATACACGAAGCCCAGATTTCTGTAATACTTCGATTTTACTTTTAGTTTCATTACTAAGAGTTTTATGATATGAAACCCAGTTAAAACAATGTAAATTTGCTTCACTTTTAGCTAAAGAATTAAGAATCTCTCTTAAGGTTTTTGTTTTTCCGCTGGCAACAGGTGAGCGAATTAGGGTTGTAGTAGGTTNACGCGATATATATTTCTATCCGGGTTATCCGGTTGGCATATCTATGACCCGGTTAAGGGATGCTTATACGGGTTACCCGGGTAAGCCTTATCCGGGCTTAATCTCTAAACATGCTTACCTTCTTTAAGCATCTCAAGACCTTTACGTATAGCTTCTGAGCCTTTATTTGAATTATAAAGGATTTTTACGGTCTCACTTTTACGTGGCTGATACTTATTATCAAAAACTCGGATGTTTTCACCCCGGTATTGTCTTAAGAAGGCTAAAGTTGATTCATTTGCAAAAGCATCTGCGGCAACCACGTGAACAGCTGACTTTAACAAATCTCGCATGACATTTTCAGATTCTCGTGCATGGATTCCACTTGCCATTTGACGCATAATACCATTCGCTTCATCTAAAATAACTACATGAGAACGACCTCCATGGAAATTAAGACGATGTGTACTTTCGACCTGAACAATAATAACATCCCAGTCACGTATAGCCAAATTACCTTTATTTTCCTGATAATGGCATACACGAAGCCCGGATTTCTGTAATACTTCAATTTTACTTTTAGTTTCATTACTAAGAGTTTTACGATATGAAACCCAGTTAAAACAAGGTAGATTTGCTTCACTTTTAGCTAAAGAATTAAGAATCTCTCTTAAGGTTTTTGTTTTTCCGCTGGCAACAGGTGAGCGAATTAGGGTTGTAGTAGGTTCCTCACTCATGAAATCTGGATAAGCTTCTGGGGCGTCCTCCATTTCCTTAACATTAATATTATTTCCAGATAATTCTACGAGTGGGCATGGATGTTTTACAGCCTTGGACAATCTTTCAATTAATCCCCACTTCATGGGTTTCACTTCTGATTCAACTTTATCTGATACCTTATCGAAGCTAAGACCCTTATGATCCGGCTTATATTGTTTTTGCTGATAGTACTTGAGTATAAAATGACCATTTTTTCGAATAAATCCATAGAGTTGATCTTTTCATGTTTAACATCACATATAGGACATTCTTTAACCGATCGTGATTGAAAGTTAACAAACCCCTTCTCAGTTCTTCCAATTTCGAGCCATCCAAATTTCGCAATAACTAGATTAGCTCCTTTAACCAAAGCATCTTCATTATCGATAGGTTTAAATTCCTCCTCTGTTGGCTTTTCTTCTGAAAAAGTCCGTGGCCAGATCACAGAATAATTCTCTTTAGGCTGAACTAGATAATCATCTAAATTTTTAAATCCGTTTTTAACTGAAGAAATAGCTGGTCTTTTTATACGACCTTCCTTTGCTGATCCTAGAAGCCGAAGGTTAAAATGTGTTTTGGGAAGGCCATTATCAATAAATTTTGAATAAGGTTCCCCAACTAATTCCATAACCTTTTCTGTAAATTCCTTAAGTTCTCTATAATCTATGAATTGGGCACGAGGATAAATAATATGCCAACTACATTTCTCAGCATTTGACGAACTAGCTAAAGCAAAAGAATTTAAGAAAGGCATACAATCGGGAATAAGGCTTAATGCATCTGCACAAGCGACTAAAATTCGAGATAACAAATCTTCTCGTGTTATTTTTTTATCGTCTAAGGAAGGCACTTTAGGATTTGTAGGATCAGGTTTTTGCCTTGCATCAATATCAATTACCAAGCGAAGAGGCTGGTTTCCATCGATACATTCATGTGTATTTGGCATTCTATAAACTTCAGAAGGGTGATCAATCACTGTATAACCTTTTCCCGCCATCCGGATTACATACTGAAAATGAATCTCTTCAGGTTGATATGCATCTAAAAGCGCAGTATCATTTTTATCAGTATGACCATTAGATGCAAGCCAGTATTTATAAAATGTATGCTCTCTATGACCGGGTTTATAATCAAGATTCGTTAAACCAATGAAGAACCTTTTTGCTTCATTATATTCGACCAATTTTTGATTTAGATGCTGATGTTGTAATGATCCACGAAGACGTTTTTTTGCTTCACTAGACAAACTCATTTTATTGATTTGTATATATTTGCAATTTGTATATGCGTTGATTTAATAATTTATAATAAAAGCGTCATAAAAAGTTTAATTCTAAAAATAATTATTTCATATACAGTACAAAATTGAAAGTCATAATTATCGCTATTAATAATTGCATTCTATTCTTGCCCGCATACTTATATTGATGGGCGAATCTGTGGAAAAGGTTGTTATCGACAAGAGGGTTGTGCTCTTCATTGGAAAATGCGATCACGTAGTCCTTGTATGGAATGTGGTATACCAACTGCCTCTACATATGGTATGTGTATTAAACATGCTGGAAAATACCGCAACAAAGCAAGCTATCACAAAAAAAGACAGGCTGAATTGATGACAAAATACCATTCTATGTTGGGGAATCATATACCTGACTTACCCGATTCTAGTCATGAACTATAAATATTTTCTGAAACCCGCAGGTCCCGCAAATTTCAATCATGTAGCTGAGGTAAGTATGTGATAATGAGACTAGAGCAATGGTATAAATTTTTTTGATGACTTCTTTAAGTAAAGCTATATCATCCTTGGCTGTGCCAGCTCTGCTGATGCCTTCTATATTTTTTGTTATCACGTAGAGCTATGGATTCTAAAACCTTTGATCTATTCTGTGCCTCACTCATGTCCATTTTCCAGTATAATCGCATTAACCATAGCCCATTCAATTTTTGGGTATAGCTATACTAATCTGTGGATGTGCAGAGTTCAGTTTCTTCAACATATAATTAATTTCGATTTGAAAAAATAAGTAGGTTAATGCATAATCATAATCTACTTATCTATATATATATATTATTTACGTATCTATTATGGCAACTGTCCAAAAAACTAGAAAGCCCAAAACTAATAGCTTTACTTCCATTTTGGACCTGATTCTCAATAAATACAATCTATCAGCCGAATCAAACCCGCTTCAATTACGTAATCATGCCGATGAGCTTGGTACTATGCTACCAGATTGGAAGGCTCATAAAGATGTGAAAGAAGCTCTTCGCCGGTGCCTATTCAAAGACAATCAAATAGAAGCTCTTGTACCAAACGAAAAAGGGAAAAAACACTATCAAGGAAAGAGCTCAATATTGTGCAAAAACTGAAGATGTGTGGGATATTTGGTTACATGCTTTAGACTTAGCTGTTCCGAAAAATAATACAGATGAGGCGATTGTGGCGGCCAGTTCCTGTCTATCGCAATTTCGTAAAGAATTAGCAGAAGCTGGAGTCAATCCTGAGCAAATTAATACATATGCCAAATTGCTAGAAGTTACTCGAGCTTCTAACGAAATTCAAAAGAGGCAACTCGAACAGCGATTACCCATCCCACCTAAAACTCCCAAACACTTTTCCTTAGAGGAAGGACTTAGAAGAATTCAAAATATTAATACTACTAAAATCCCTACTATGCAAGATCTTGCAGATGTAATTATGATGTTGAGCATGAGACCCGCCGAAGTTGCCACTCTTCGTATTATCCATTATGAAGCTGGTGAATCGAATCCTCTGAATGGTACAAGCCTGGTTATTCTTGGTATTGTATCGGGTATATTAAAAACAAAGGAGAAAAAGCAAAAAATAATCCCAAACCTCGGCAATTTCTATCCATGGAAAAGAATCCAGAACGTGCAAAAGAATTGCTTACCTGGATCCAAGATGCAATAGCAACTAGAAAGTTACATGATCCTGTCTATAGCATTAGTGGAAAACGCAGTACAGGGGTATTTAGTAAATTTTTAAAACCATATAGTATTACAGCCAAACGATTAAGAAAAATTGGAGGTAAACATGCTTCTAGAGTTCATGGCGGTCAAAATCCAACCTCGCAACATCTTGAATTACTTAGCAGAATTGCAATGAGACATAATATAGGCCGGTTTGATTCTGGAAAGTATTATGCTGAGGGTGATACTTCCAATTCTGACCTTGACTCAGATCCAGAGCCTGAACCCGAAACCCTAGCTCCCACACCCAAGCCAATTAATGAGAATACTTCCAAAATTGAGGATATCTATGACTTATATAGGAGTATCTAGATTAGTTCGCTATAACCCAGCTTTGTCCCTTTGGGCCTGCTTTGCAATAAATCTATCTGGAAATAATCGGACCTATTAGATATTTTTTAAGTAAAGTTATATATGCAAACCAACTCACTAATCGCACTTATCCATAAGTTAAAAAATCGTTCACGATTGCCAGCGAAGATCGAGCGACCGTCTCATACTAATTAATTCGTGAATGAACAGATCGCCAAATCCGAAATTGTTTTTTTAATCTGCAAATTAGGTTTGTTAGTCTCTAAAACGTTTAATGTATAAAAATGAGCTAAGTATATAATTAACTGCAATACTTATCTGTCTATAACCCTTTATACCGTATTCTAACTCTCAACCATAAAAAATTTTATTCTTGGATATGTCTACTAACCCAACACCTAAAAATGTTTCATGTCTTAAAAACCTTGCTTTAAATATCCTTAAAAACGGCGTCCCAGAGGTTATTACAAAAGGTGTTGAAGTTCCAGAACTAGATCCATGCTCAAAGTGTAAAGAAGAGCTTTTTTTGTACGAACTTAAAAAACCATTTACCATACTCATCTGTGGACATATATACCACCGTAGTTGTCTTGAGGATTATGTAAAAGATCTCCCACAATGCCCTGAATGTGCAATGGAAATTGAATCTATTGGTTATGCGCGTTATTCTGGTACTTCTGAACCTAGTTCACAGGATCGGGCACAGAATACCTCAGACCCAATGCAAATTTCACCACAAATGACATCTAGTCAAAACCAGAATACAGTAACCCCATATACATCTCTTATTTTTAACCCTACCTTATCATATGACCCAACATTGTATCCAAATTATGTAGACCTTACCAAAAACAAAGAGCCTAAATCTAAAAAAAGATTACGTGAAGAAAGTGCAAAAAAAGAGCCTCCAAATCTAAAAAAATTAATAGATGAATTATCTACTAAAGATCCGAATTCTGCAAAAAATAATATTTTTACACAATCGGTAGCGATACCAACCACTGAAAATGATCCCGATCCAGTTAATTTTCTCAACTTATATAAAGAACTTATTAGTGCTGAAGATGATAATAGAAAATCGAACCAAGAAGTTATTAAAAGATATTATAATTTTGGATTAAATCTTACGAAACGCCTAGAATACCACAAGAAATCTCACAAAAAGCAAGTTGCCAAAATTCTAGTAAATGACGAAGTTAGAAATCAAATTTCCAAAGAGGTTAGTGATGACGCACTTAGAAAGAAAACAGAACGAGCACGAAAAATTTACAAACTTTTTGATGCCATTGGTGAGGATAAAATGGTACGAGTTAGATCTTTTACAGCGTTAACAATTTCTAAGTTAAGTAAGGAAAATATCAATCATGTAATACTTAGCATTATAAATAAATCAAAATGATCGGTTATTACTGCGCCATTGTCACGTGATACTGTGTCCTCGAGGTCACAGTCTATATTACATTTTTTTCATGAATTTAGATTTTCTTGCAGTTTATAAACGCCCTACCCACACACAAGTTCATGTAAATTGTAATTCGTGGCCTTGCTACTCCAGAATAAAGTTAACGTTTTTCTGTAATATTAAATTGGCAATAAATTCGAAATGTCATATATAGAGGTTTGGCCTTATCGTTATGAGGCTTATCACTGTATAGTTTGGAAACGGGTCACAAACATAAATACCACTTATTACGGGTTTGTATATAAAAAATTTAGCCACGTATTTATTATTTTTTCTGTTAATACAGTAATATATAACGATGGAAAATCGGAATAACACACCTGCATATAAAGAAAAACAAAATCACTTTGAAAAGTGGCATATCTTTAGAGGGTGGAAGCGCGGGTGTAAGGTTTGTGACGAATGCAATCATCATTCACACCTATATTGCAAAACGTGCAAAAAAGTAGCGAATGGAATATATAAGCGATGTGAATGTGAAAATTCTCGTATAATGAATAAAAATAAATCTGAATTTGTTGTAACACATCTTCAGAAGTAATAAAATTTCATGCGTGTTGGAATAATTCCGCATCTGTATTACCGTTATGCATAACTTATTTGTGAGATGGTACTTTTTTCCTGAAATATGCACCCTAACCTAAATTTGGTCAATCCTCTCATGACTGGGAAACCAAGTTCTTTATATAGTACAGTATTCGATAACATTTCTAATTTCCAATGTAATTATTTTTAAAAAAGCGATCATCAGATGTGTAACACCAAATAACTTTCGGAGATAAAAAATGAGAAATGAAAATTTAATAAAACAAATCATAGATAATATCCTCGAAAGAAAAGAAATAAGTTCACCTAACAAATTGTTTATATTTGTATTATGTAGTTTTGCTTTCGGGCATGTTAGTATTCGTGAAGACGTAATAACTATAAAAAAACATCTGCACGAGTTTTATTCGATTCATACAAATACAAGTATAACAGATAATATGGTATGAATAATACATTTATACATCTAGTATCTATTATATCTATGATGAAACTGCAAAAGTCTGTGATTTTGTCGGGCCTTTAAACATTTCTTCACTGTGGTGTAGTAGCGTTTAACTGGTTAGACAAAAGCTTAGATAAAACATTCTTTTTGAAATTGATCTTGTTGGATCCTTAATATTTTTTTGCTGAGGTATAGTAGCAATTAATGGGTTAAAAAGAATAAATTTACAAACCTTTAAATATTTCTTCACTGAGGTGTAGTAGCATTTAATAGGTTATAGAACTTTTTATCGAATTGGAGTGGCTTTGTTGTCTTTAAATATTTCTTCACTGAGGTGTAGTAGCGCTTAATAGACAAAACAACTCACCTCCTTTTCAAGTTTATATCCTCAGCAAATTTTATTAAACACTTGGGCAAATTCTGAAAATTATAGTATTTGTTTATAACAGATTAAATTTTGATGAAACTTAATAATAATTTTTTTTTAAAATAATCATAAATAGAAAAAAAAAGTTAAACCATTTTGGGAAGAAATAACGAATGAGATTCGGGTTATGAAAGAGGCCTCTAAAATTGACGTTAAATCTCGAATTCTTGAAATAGTTGATAAGTATAATTATGCTAATGAGTATTCTATTGAAAGTTATGCAAATGTTGAAGGTATAAACACAAATGTTAGAAGTACATTAAATGATATAAAAAACGTAAGTTTCATTTTGATCTATCCGCAATTTCATCAATATACTGATTTATTTTCTATTTCAGTTAAAAGGTTGTAAAATGAACGAAATAGCAAAATGCATTTGTGAAACTGTATATTATATGGATTTAAAAAAGGATGATCCTCTCTTATCCGGGATAATTGATCTTCGCTGTGTTCCGGTGCAGTTGAAATCTCACCTTATTGAAAGAGAATTATGGGACAGCGTAAACAAAGAAATACATCTTGAGGAGGTTCCTGAAGATTATACTAATTATATACGGTGCATTGTGACAAACGATGATGATCGAATACCAGATAAATTTTACGATCCAATCTTTAAGGAAGAATTAAAAATGTATCGTGCTATACGAGCACTGTTATATAGCTTGTAAATATGTTTAATAAGAATACTATTTATCGTAAAACAATGAGAGATGAATATTACTACATTTAAATATTCTTTTTCTTTTAGTTCTTCTTATCGATTTAGAAGGTCGCAGGTTATATGTAATGATGATATTATCTTGGAGTATATGGAACCATCAGATTATCAATCCAATTATTGAATTTTTGCTTAATAATACTGAAAGATTAACCTACCAATGGTAAGATTTGTTACTTGTGTATATTGTGCCGAATTTTTTATACACCATTAAAGCTTTTTTCTTTATTTTTAGGGATAATGGAGTAATATTGTCTACCGTCCATGAAAGAGGTCTACAAAAAAAAGGCGATTTTTATTGTTATTTCCCCAGCCACCAAATTATTGATAACAAAAGGTTTAGATACGAGCTTTTTTTTGGAGAAACCTCATATGGACCTAACAGACCGAATAATGTCGCCCATATAGAAGAGAATCGAATTCGATTAATGAAACTGGGAAATTGTTTTTTTAGTTCTTATTTTAAATATAAACATGATTTTGACGAGAGATCATTTAACGGAGAAGTTAATTTGTTTTTTCTACAATCCCATGGTACTGCAAATATTTCGTTATTTTATTTTATTTTCAATCCACTTATATAAATAAATTATTAGGTTACAACTTAACATTTTCAATTATGGATTATGAATTTTATCCCTTTTATCGAGTCCGAAGTGTAGAAAATGTTATTTTACCAATCGAATCAGGACCAAACTTATTACGTGAAACGCAAAATTTGTTTAAAGTATTATATAATTTTCAGCAGAGATTAAAAGAGATGGTCACACTTCTGGACAAAATGGATAAAACTGCCCAATATGATGGGCCCAAAACCCCAAATTCTAACTTCAAAGTTCAAATAGGTATATTTAAAACGCCGTAAACGAAAAATAATATAATCCATATTGTGACTTTGTAATTTGCTTTTGCATCAATAAACAACACCAATTAGAATAAATATTTTAAAAATTGTTGCAATGTCAGTAGATATGAAGGATTATGTTAATTATATAATAAAACTGGCCCTGGTGCAGATTTTACATAATCGTGTTTAATCGTGTTTAATCGTTTACATTTTGTATGTGTATTTTGTGAATTTATTTTAATATATTGATATCGATGTATAACTCGCATATGATCGAGAATTTTTTTGGCAAAAGCAAACGGCGTGACTTTTTTAACTTTTTGGTCACGCACTCATTATTTCTATTTATTCAAACTTTTGAACATATCTGCATTTTGTATAAAAAAATGGCAAACACGCAATCCAAAGTCGATACATTGGAAGAACAGAATTCCAGACTTATAGCTGAGATTGCCGAGCTTAGAAAGGAGAATGCGAAGCTGAAGCAGATTATCGAGGAGAATGAAAAGCGCAATGTTAGAGTCGAGGAATTAGAGCAAAAGAATATAGAGCTTGAGACTAGGCTCGCTATATTAGAACAAGGAAAAGAAGAAAAAAGTATTTCTACGGAAGATGTTTTGCACTCTCCACTAAAATCTAACGATACTGTCAAACAGATAGTCCTACAATATGGTGATACCCCAGTATCTGATATAACTGATGACACTTTAAATTCTGATGACACCTCTGAACAGGTAATCTTGCAAAATAATGATGCTCCGGCATCTTATGTATCCAATAATGTTTTAAATTCTGATGGATATCAGTCTCGAGTCTCCAATTCATCTTTGACTATATCACCTATATGTGTAAAGTCTAAATCATCAGAAGATAAAAGGATTGATAATTTTCTGAATGAAAGACGTAATGAACAGATTCGTAACGAAATAAGAGAAAGGAATCGGGAAAAGAAGTTATTACAGAGTAATGAAGCTTCCGCTTCTCAAGCCCAAAACTCATATTCGGATAGCTCGCAAAAATCTCATGATAAATTACACGTCAAACAAATTTCGGAATCGCAATCTATTCGTAACACTCCTAATTTACCTGAAGAATCCTCAGAACAAAATACAGACTTACAGAAAACAAACATCCCTGAAATAGATGTACAGCCGTTGATAGAAGAATTAAGAATAGAACCTTTAGTGGAAGATACCGTTAAAGTTGTTAATGTTGATAAAAATTCTACAGATAAGCAATCACTCGCAATCGAATTGGTCCATCTATTTGAAAAAATAAGCTTGGCAGAAAATAATACTAAACGAGCCAAAGTGGAAGAAATTACGAGCTGGTACCAATATAGAAAGCATTTTGAAAAAAGACTTGATGATATCTTACCCGAAAACCAAAGAAATGATAAGAGAGCCTATGATTTAGCAAGTGGGCAGATTTATGATGAAATGCTACAGTATCTTTCAGGTATTTCTCGTGTAAGTTTGCGTAAAAGAACTCAAAGAACTAAACCTATATACAAATTATTTAGCGTAATTGGAGAAGATAAAATTAAGCGAATTAAAACTTATAGTGCAAATAAACTCTCGAAGTTAACTGATGTGCAAATCGATACAATCAAGAAGCATTTCATTGCTATACCGCGTGACCTAAAGTCACGCACTCATATGACCGAGGTAAGTACACCTATAGTATCTCATCCCGAAGAGACTTCATTTGAAAGTGTATCAGCTAATAATATCTCACCAGAAACTAAGATCTCATCCACACCTCAGGTAAGTATACAAACCCATGATCGTGCTTATTTTCGTAATAAAATATTGGATCGATATTCTGATATATATAAAGAATTTAGTAGTGAAAAATTCGATTATTATGGAATTATTGATAAGTCGTTATGTCCAGCATGTAAATTAAGTCATAAGGATGAGAAAAGTATAAGAGGTAGATATGAAGCTGGATCTTATTTTATTAAATGTGGACAACAAGAAATTGAAATAACTGCGTAAGTAAATAATTATTGCGAAGCAATGACCCTTTGGGTCTACATAAATCTGGTCAAGTGGATAGTGATATTTTTTTTTCTGCAAAGACTTCAATTCGATTACAGATCAGTTACCTATGGTAACGCATCATGATAAGGAAATGAATACTTCATTACCCGAAGAACCGATACCAGAGGAGATATCCGTGTTAGCTGTCAAGCTCAGTGGAGCAAATGGTGCAGTACCGGAGGTGATAACGGTACCTGCCAACTCTAAATCACCAGAGGAAAAAGAAATGGATAAATTCTTGAACGAGGCACATAAGAAAAGCGTTAGTAATGGGATAAGGGAACGCAATAAGGAGAAGAAACTTAGCAAAGCAGAGCAAGCATCTCTTAACCAAGATCAAGAATCTGATACTGAGTGCTCTACTTCTGAAAAGATACCGGAGGTATCAAATCCCATGACTAAAATTTCAGCCGGGGCGCCCCTGCCGAAAAATAGTCATAGGAAAAAAGGTGCGGAAAATATTTCTCAAATGATATCTGATGGTATTCAAAACGATTCACAGTCTCAAAAATGAATTCTTGGTTCTTCTAACGATATATTATTACAAGAAAGCCAAATTTCTTCTACAGTACCACTGCTTACTTTAGCACAATTATTTGATAAAGCAACTGATGCCGAATATGGTGCAATCTATGCGAATCAAGAAGAAATTTTGTGCTGGTGCTACTATGGAAAGAAATTTATAACTCAAGTTAACGAAGTTACCAAAGGTAACAAAATTGGTGAGAAAAAAGCAAAAGGAATTATTTATGATAAAATGTTAGAGGATCTTTCCATTCTCCGTAAAAAAAGATCTGAAGAAACGGGTTTACAACTCCCAGAAATCACACGTAAATACTTGCAAGGGAAAACTCAGAAAGCTGTAAAGATATATAATTTATTTGGAAAGGTAGGTGTGGACAAAATTAAGTATATTACAACATATACTGCAAATGCTATTTCAGAGTTGACTAATGATAAACTTCAAGAGATCATAGATAATTTCCTTTCATGTAATGATAGAGACGATTTTCCAACTCCTGAAACCAGCGAAAGAATCATAAATGCTCCATCGGCTTTGGAATCAACTGAGGTAAGCGAATTAATCGCACCTATTCCTATTATACATGGCTCTAATTCTTTAGGTAATTCATCATTCACGCCTCAAATCGCTCCAGCTGAGGTAGAGAATCATGATGACTATGATGAGGTATATTATGATGATGAGGCGTGTTTTGATGATCCCACACCTCAGTCAGAGAAAGGGACTAATGAAGTTCAGATAGTCGATGATAGTGATTGTAGCCACGACAATGATTCTGAAGAAGAGAGGCTAGATGAATCGGATGATGACGGATATAATGGGTACGATAGATATGATGAATATGGTGGATGCGATAGAGGCTATTATTATCGTGACGGAAGATACGAAAGAAAAAGCTCACCGATGATGAGTCCTATTATCTCACCAGTAACCGCCTAGGATGTATACATAATCCAGTTCCTAATTTTCAGATATACAACGATTTTAAATTTATCCCAGGCCGTATAATTTATACGATTGACTGTGACATTGATGTCACACCTTAACCAATAAAATAGAGTTGTCTTATTGCGCCACTGTGACAACGGATGTCACACCTATTCAAGCACAAATAATAAAATTTTTACTTCAGCGTAACATGAGTTAGATATTCGTCTCTTGAAAAGAGGATGCTTTTGCATCTAAACATCGAAATAACAGTATAAATAGTGACCAATACTTATTTACACGATCGCGTAAAAATAAAAGATGATTAGGAGCCCAGCGGACCCCTTCTTTATTTAATATTTTTTTGCCAGAATGACAATATACACATAAAAAATATATATCGCTATTATAAGTGCGAATACAAATAAAAAAAAATCTAAATAATTTTTGTCTCTGATCCTGGTAATTGTTCTACAAGTATATGAATAATATTTTGATCGGGATTAATACTGTAAAGAGTATAAAGGTTAGTATGAGGATGTATATTTACGTATCCTCCTTGGGTGGGGCAAAATCTAAGAAGCCGGCGAGATGTACTAGTTGCACCAGATGGTAATAGGGACAAACGGGCTTGAACTTGAGTTTCTAACGATCCAACACCATTTCCATTAAAAACTCTGATTTTAAAAAAATAATACGGTAAACAGAGTGTGATGAGACAATTAAGATCAATATATTCATTAGTCTTAGGGTCGGGTTCGTTAGTCTTGGGGGTGGTGGTATCATTAGTACTGCTCATTTTTCGTTCCTAAATACAAAAAAATCATAGTAAGTCTCCATAATGATTACCACGAAATGGATAGCAAATTACTTTAAAAATTAATTACGGGCAGGTAAAAATATGTACGAACAAAAATATTATTATAACCCACCTACAAGAAACAAAAAAAATTGCTTATTTTATACCGTTCATTCGCTAGATCTAAAAAACAGACTAACAGAAAAAAATATACGATTAGTAATTATGTTACCCTAACACAATCTAGATCCTGCTACATAAAGCAACTCCGCTCGGTCATAAGTTCCAAACACTGAGCCTATTTTGTTATTTTTTCTGGTAAATTAACCCCCCTTAGATTCAACGATCGGTACTACGAAGTGAAAAAGTCAACGATCTCACCGATCTGAGAATTCAAAATCCCTGTAACATATGAATTTTAACAAAACTACTGATAAAGAACGTTATACTTATTGCCCTTATAGCCTTTTTAGGTCCCATTCTTATCGCGGGGATCACATATAAGAAAAAGACCTAGCACCAGTTATTCGTAAAATTGGTTAACGTAAAAATCGACGTGGGAAAGTAATTCTGCATTAAGGTAACACCGCATAAAATTTAGACCCTTTGGGTCATTGCGAAGCAATAATGCAGGCCATTGATTATTAAAGCCGGTCAAGGTTTTATCGCTCATTCGAACTGATAAACCTGAATACCAAGTGACCGCCTACTTAAGCAGATAAGCGGACCCGTGGGACCGTTAAGTCCTATGACAGTATGACATAATAAATTCGAAATGATCTAACAGCTGTGAAATTAAATTACCGCTACGTGTTGTGTTAAAATGGCACACGTATATTTACTGATAACTGCTGTTAAGCCACTGTCTCCTGAAAGGAGGATGCTTCGCATCTGAAGTGCTGTTGGCGAGTTAAATCTTTAATAAACTCAGTCCTGATCCCTATGATTAGGGGAACCATCACGGAACGATCACGGAAAATTTTATTAAATTCTAATATACGATCAGGGGAACGATCACGGAATGTCGCAGTTTAATCAGCGGAAGGTAATAATTCATAGATTTACCCGTGATTTGATACCCATGATTAGTACCCGTGACTCATAAACAGTTGATACGTAGAACGTGGTTGCATTAAAAAAAACACACATATGTATTTACAAGTATTTTTGAAAACGAACCTGCCCCTCGAATATTCGCCCAGTATATACGCTTATTTTAAATTTGTAAATGAGCTGAAGTGCCAAATATATCGAAATCCAGTCCCAAAAATCGTGATGCATGTTGATCGAACATCCCGCATAATGCTTTCTGTACCGTGTGATGTACGAATATTTATGGCTTTTTGTTAAAAACCGCCCCTTGAAAACAAACATATTGTCATTAATAATACGCTCTGCATCAAATTTATACACAGCCCAAAACTAGATATTGATATATATAATCGCATAATAGTGCTAATTTAGATTATATAAATTCCTTTAGAGCAATTTTTTTACCGATATTCCACCTTGCCTTCATGTCGATAAGACGATCGCTCAAGTTATTTGCATGGGTTCGTGGAATTCAACAGAGCCATGATAGTCCTGTGCTTTAACGAAGGTGTTTTGTCTGGTCTATGAAAATACACAACCTAACCATACCTTTAATATATAGTCTTCTCAGGTGTAGTTATAGCCTTTCGAGGCAGGCCCAGGATCTGACTATTACCTCCCTGCAATTTACTTCTTCTTCCAATAGTCATGCAAAAAATTTCGTCTCTATTGAGCGATAGGGCCTCTGACTTTGTTTTTTCACATTTACAAAAACCCAATTTTAGAGGGCGTGATCGTCACTATAATTGTCTATGTAGTAAGGAGAGGAAGACCGAACAAGCTTCCCGCGGTTTAGTCCACTGAGCTACGAGATGAGAAATAGTTTGAATGTATCCACCTCAAAATTTACATAAACATATATACCATTATAATTTAATCCGATTTTACAAAAATTGAATCTTGTTATAGGTATGTATATAATAGGTCAAAAACACTAAAAACATCTAAAATCTGCTATAAACTATATAATTAATATGTCAAATCCGAGGTTATTATAGTGAATATGGTACTGAATGTACTAGTGAAGAATGGGACGAATATTGTAAAATGCCTCAAGTTCAAGATGGTGAAACTCCTGGAGAGTGGAAATTACAAATTTGGGACCGTCTCTTGTATTTCAGAGATAATGCACTGTTCCTAATTTTACTTATTTACAAGAAAATAAGGCCAAAATTAAGAGTTTATTCCTAACCCATGATCTCTTACCGTATCAGTGTAAAAAATATCTCGAAGCAAGGAGAAAAATATGGGTTACAGATGGTACTTTATATTCACCTGAAATTGGAGTTGCTATCTGTTTCTCGTGCAATCGATTAGTATATATTGGAAAAAGAAGTAGAAATATTGGTAATTATAATCATATAGGTGTAGAAAAACACTGGTCTACTAATTGTACTGGAAATAAATTTTGTAGTTTGAGTTATGGTAAATATTTAAAAATTATTCAAAAACCCGAATCCGCACATAATTATGAAGAGATCTATGTATTACATCTTTATAAACTATGGATGAAAAATGCAATTAAAAAAATTCAACGTGCAAGAGAAGTAGCGAAGAAGATTCAAGCTGTAAAGGTCATACAACAAAAATGGCTAGAGTATTTCTACAGACCCGATGGTCTCTATGCTTCAGAACTCGCTCAGCATTATAAATTATTATGGGCCATTAGAGAAAAAATGCATCAGGTTAGTAATGCATAATTATTATATATTTCTATTTAAAATAAAACAACCTAAAGTATTCCTGAGGGCTAGTACTTTAGACTTTATTTCGTTATCTTTCCTAAAGAAAAGCTGGTAACATTTTTTTTGCATAGAGTAGTTGTCCATCGTTTTCCTAATGCTATTCTCGAGAGTGGCAAAGCCACGAGTCTTTGACTCATCACAATTAGGTATTTTTTTATCAATAATTTTCTTGCATAGCAAGCCACTTTCATATCTCTGAGTATATAATACAATTAAGTGCTTTGGAAGTTTGTAAACAAACAAATCATCTTGGCTCTTTATATCAACTCAGATAGAAAAGTGTTGATGTAAAATAAAAATCCTACCTTCTTGAGACTTTATCACTCGAAGCCAGAAAAATAGATAGCAAAAATATACATATTACCTCCATATATATTACCCTAGTAGCTTACTCTATATCTTTTTTTCTGAAAGACGAGAAAAAAAGGGATTAATACTAATAGACTTTTCATTTCTGCGAAGCAGGACACTTATGTAGCTGATTTTTCAGTTTTTTTGGGTTCAGAATTCGTGGGTTCAGCAGGTAATATATTTTTTATCTTGCGCTTTTGCCGTAACTCTATCTCTTTTTGCAAATCTAGTGGA
>QKWP01001284.1:0-20253 GCA_003550325.1 Gigaspora rosea | reverse complement strand
TAGACTTACTACAGCCTACAATCTTTGCTGTAGCACCAAGCCCAAGCTTCGGACCTTTGGAATGATAGTGCAAAAAAATGATTTCATATCGCTTATGCAGCGGAAGAGGCATTTTAAAGGTTCAGAATTTGGGCGGAGAACATTGCTCTGATAAATGGATAAATTGCCTGCAAATGGTAAGAATGATCAGCGTTTGCATCATTGTTTGTCGTGAGAAAATTTTAAGGTTGTATATACAATGCACGTGAAGTTACACCAGGTCGGATACTTACGGCGGGCACTGTATTATTGCGAAGCAAAGACCCTTCGGGTTTATTCTTTATCTTAGATATAATATACTTTGGGCTTATTTTGGGAGAAATGTTACTTCGTACCTGCTCATTATTTATCCGCTTCTCATTTAAACTAGTTAAAGTTTGTTGAGTCAAAGATTCTTGAATATCTCTATCTACTTGACTATTCTCTGTCTTAGGCTTACGTACAAAATATTTTGCAAGAGATAAAGAGTTCAGATCCTTTGGCGAAGACTGCGTAACTGATATATTATCATCATTTTTTTCATCTGTCTTACCTCCGATCTTAACTTGTTCTAATGATAATCTATTACAGGGCAATAGCTCTTTGAGTCTAGTTTCTAAGGAGCGTATCTCTGAATTTTTTTTAGCCAAATCATTTTTTATTAGTTCTAATTCGCTATTTTTTAAAGTTAACATATTCTTCATGCACTCTAATTCACTATTTTTCAAAGCTAGATTAGAATTCAAGGCAGATAATTCGACCCTAAGATAATCAATCTCAGATTCTTTCATAGATGAGTCCTTCTGGGTTGAAGATAGTCTCGTCTCTGATGCTTTTATCTTAGACTGGAGAGCCTTCATCTCTTTTAGTTTTGTACGAATCTTGTCTTTATATTCATTAAGAGAAATATCCTTGCGAGTAATCTGGGATGTTAGAGTATCTAACTCTGAGTACAATCGCTTAACCTCATCTATAAGTTGGTAGATATGCTTGGAAACTTTCTCTTTATCTTTATTAGATCGATTTAGATCCCGTTGTATGCGCTTATTGTCTTTATCCAAGACAGAGCATTTATTAGCAAGTCGATTGCCACATTCTATAGCAATTTCACGATCATGATTTGCTTGATTAAGCAGGTTTTCAAGTTCCGTTCGGCTGGGTGGATATCGATTAGATGGTAAGTCTCCAAGTTTATTACCTTCGCCTACATATGACAATGTATGAATTCGAGACATATAATTTGAATTATCAGATTATTATCAATTTTGAACTTCCTTATTAATGGATAAAAAATGAATACAAATATTATCAAACAATATTTAACATTATATATCATTAGCAAATATTAATAGAAGTCTCATAAGATTTTATATATAACCGAAGATGCAGAGTAACATTTTTTCTTAGTATTTTTATTCATCTAAAATAATATATTTCAACCTTGAATATTTTTTATCGTATTTTATCATTCAAAAATAAAAAACATCAATCTAAAATCTTCAATCCATGACTACTCCGTATCTAAAAATCTATTATCGCAAAAAGGCTACATTTTTAACACCCGAACAAATTGAAGCAATTAGGAAGCTTAAAGACAAGGTTCCTATATATACAGTAATAAGAGATTTCCATATTAATGAAAACCGTGTTAAGGATATATGGAACAATTGTGAACGTCTGCAACAAAATGGTGCTACAACTTCTATAATTTTTAATCAAACCTTACAAAACACTTATCATCCTATACCTCAAAAAGAACAAAATTTGGATACTTTGTCTAGTACAGATGTAGTGATATCTTATAATATAGACGTATCATCAGTTCCTCCAAACATATTGCCAAAAAAGATTAGCCGAAAAAAGAAGTTTAGTATAGATAATACAGAGAGTGCACAAACTTTGTCCGATACATCTAGAAGAAAAGCAGATCTTAAAAAATTAATGAAAGATACTGAAAGATTAGCTCCTATATGCCCGTCTTTGCCTCAGTAAGCTGAGAGCATCTTTCTGCAAGAACTCTACCTGCATTTAGAGCTATATCAAGCCACTCTTCAGTTTTTATGAGTCGCTTTTCAAGTAAGTCATATTTTTTTTAAATTCTCACCATCATACATATCTGAAACTTGTTGCTCTGGTTCATTAACCTCTGTAGCCTTGCTAAAAGTTGGGATAGTGTAAGTCTTCCCATGTAACTTCATTCGAAATTGATTTTTATTTGGATCAAGAATACCTTGAACNAGTCTTCCCATGTAACTTCATTCGAAATTGATTTTTATTTGGATCAAGAATACCTTGAACTTTTCGAATCCATGTCATACCTAAACATAACATTGGTTCAGGTTCACCATTATTAATACAAGCAAAATTTCCAGTAGCTGTAACAATCTTACCATCTTTGTCCTTTACACTAATTGGCACATCTGTATACCATCCTAATGATTTGAATATATGTTTGGAATTACCCTTTATAGCAAAGTCAGAAGGCTTATCAGCTTTCTACCCCAGGGCGTTAATTGTTGCATCATTTACTCCTCCGAATTCACTTGCGCTATCTAAAAAGGAATTAGTGATCAATAGATCATTTATATTACAATGCAAGTATTGCAATGACGAAAACCATTCATCTGATTTTGATTCTTTTTCCTGGACTATATGATACTGATACATTTTACGCATTGCCGGTGAAAGCTTTGGTAATAGTTCATCGTACGTTTCAGGCTGACTAAGTTCTGGAAGCATTTTTTTATTTACCGGTACCTGTTTTTTTTTTCTGACTGAGATGGAGCATGCCATTTATTCTCTTTCTCGTTATATCTACCTTCTTCATCCTCATTATCATCTGAATCAGAAGATGCATATTGGTATTGGGAAGGTATTAGAGGAGGAAAGTATCGATATGTTGAATTTGATTTAGCTACGGGTTTTTTGTTATCAAGCATCATCCTTCCGAATTGAGATGTCATTTGACCGATTTCATCTACTTTCGACTCTATTCTATCTATTCTGGCATTTTGATTTGATGAACGTAATCGTTCTGGTTTACTTGCTATGGGTGGAGGAAAAGCTTTATCTAACCATTGTAGTGCTTCCTCTCTAGAAAGATTTGACCATCTAGGATCTCCCTGATCTGCATAAAATTCATGTATTTGTTCATGATCTTTGGGTAGAACTGGAGGTCGAGATTTTTTGAATTGCTGACTCATTTTTGATTCGAATTCGGTTTTCAATTTTTCAATCTTGGCCTTGGATTCAGCCTTCTGTTTTTCTAACATAGCTTGAAACGATTTTTGCATTTCATTGTATGAGGGAAATACTGGTTGTGAAACTATAGATTGTGATATAATACTGTCATTCTGCTTTGCTAATGATTTTTTCTTTGGTTGTGCTTGATCAGAGTTTTGATCTACATATAAACTAGAACATTCAAGCTATAGATTTTTTAATAAAATGAAAAATTCATTAATACCTGCTATATTTTCATTTCTCATCCAACTATAAAGTTCTCGATCACCTGATAAATGAGTTTTAAGAGTTCCTAATACTCGTGCATCATTATCTGCTACACCTAATAATAGTGGACGAATTCGGGGTTCATAGGTATCGGGATTATCAAAAGGTTGAAATCTTTCTTGAGATAATCTTAAAATAGCTGATTGGCTAGTTCCAACTGTTTCTCGTTGATATTTTGCATTTAACCATGCTCTTAAAGTATCTGGACTATCAATATTAACTGCTAGATTTACAAAATTATTTTGAGGTGGTACTGGTGCATATTTTCCTGCCATTTTATCTTTCATAATTTCGACTTTGACAGCATCATCAAAATCTCCAGCATTTGCATTTTCAAGAGCCATCATATTTGGTATAGCAGGTGCCCATGCCTGTATAATCATATCACAATAATCACTAGGTGGCATTTGACCCATATATTGTGGAATTGGATTTAACAAGGTAGATACATATTTCAATGTAGGTAAACGTCTTGCTTCTGCCATATTGTATGGATTATTCTGTAGCGCAAAAATTTGTTGATTTAAATTTAAAATATTCTGGCGCTCTGCATGGGTCTTATTTTTCCATTTCGTATATCGCTCATAGAGTCTGTCTCTATTATATTCTAATAATCCCTTATCAGCTCTGCATTGTTGTAGGTGGTAGGCATTTCGCTGATACAATAACTGGAAAGCAAAATTTTTACATAGCAATTCACTAATACGGGTTTGTTTTCCTGCTATATTATCTATCATTCTATTTACCTGGTTTTGTGCATTAGTTCGCAACTGCTGAAGATCAAGCAATGCCTGATCTCGCTCCTGCCTGTACGTATCTCGGTCCCATCGTACGTTTACCAGATCTTGTTGTAGGTTAGTGTATTTACGTCGGATTGATCTTGTTGATCTTTTAATTTGATTTGTTAAAACAGTTCTACATATTGCTGTATCATTTAGGGATCGGTCTATAGCATCGGCCAATTCAGCTATTGTTCCCATATTATTATCAGAATTATATAAGTCTGGAGAATTTTCATCAGAATCGGAATCAGATTCATTTTCATTAAAATTCCATGCCTGTGCATTTTGTAAAGCTTCTCGTGTATTTGTAAGTTCTAATCTATCTCGATATCTTAATAATGCTAAAGCAAAATTCTGACAAAGAAGGTCAGTAATACGATTTTTTTGCTGAGTTATTTTGTTAATCCTATTTATTTGGTTAGTCCTTATTGTATTTATTTCTCGTTTAAGTCGCTCGTTTTCATCCACTAATCTTGTTGTATAATCTTGTGCTTTAGGGGTATTGCCAGCTGATTTTGATATTTCACGAATTCTGGTTTTTAATTTTGTCTCTCGTTCATCGAATTCTGATATTAACTTATCCTTATTAGAAATCTCCTTATCTTTCTTTTTATTTTCTTCCTCAAGTTGGTGAACGATTCTTTTGAGTTTTGAGATTTCTTCTAATAATTCTTCTTTGTCTTGTCTAGAAAGCTCGATAGCGTTATTTAACTCTTCTTCAAGATATCGTATCCTTTCTTCGCGTATACCTATAACTCTTTCTAAGGTATATAGCCGTTGTTCGAAATTTCTATTTGATTCAGCTAATTGTGATACCACCTCATAGAGTTCCTGGTTAGTTTGTTGTAACTCCTCCATGTTTTTTATTACTATAATAAAACAAAGGAATGGCGAAACCTGTAATTTATATAGATCCACAAAAAGCGTATGAACTTGATCAAGAAATCGCCAAGACTAAAAAAGTTAAAGATCAAAATTTGTCATTACAAAAACCTATAATTATTATTGATCCCCAAAAAGCATGTGATCTTGACTGACATCTTGCTTTACAGAAGCTGTATTATCAGCCTGAGGGTCTTTATCAAAATGTTAAGGGATTGTGGGATACTTGTAAGAAAGCTGGCCATAATTTTCTATTTAATGATATAAAAAAATGGCTTAATAGCCAAGCAATGTATCAAATCTTTCAGCCTTCACCGAGACAAATACCTTATGCTAGTTACTCTAAAATCACGAAGCCAAATACTATACACCAGTGCAATTTGATCGAAATACCATATGATGTAGATACAGATTCACTAGATGATGACCCAATATTTTACTATGTATTATTAGTTATAGACTGTGCGACTAGATATAAAGATTTCTTTTTTTTAACATCAAAGAGTAGTGAAGAAGTTGCAGAAGCATTTAAGAGTATATATGATAACCCTGACAACCCTCTTAACTGGCCTCGGCTATTGCAATGTAATGAAGGTCGTGAGTTCATGGGAAGTGTGACATTGATAATGGATGAACATAATGTTAATATCCGAAGAATTAAGGCACGTTTTAGACATACAAGCATGGCTATGGTTGATCGTTATGCCGGATTATTCGAATTAAGAGTTTTTAAAAACCAGCATGCGATAGAGTTTCTCTTACCTACTGGTGAACGCTGTAGAGAATGTGAATGGTTTGCACGAAAAATTGTTGACAATATGAATGATACCCCAACCCGACTAATTGGAATGAGTCCCAATGATGCTGTGAAACTTGAGCAGATATATTCCAAGCCATCGGTAAAATATAATCGTCCGATAGGTATTGATGAACCACAACTACCAAAGAGTACTACCGTTCGATTTTTACTTGCTCCTGGAGAATGAGAAAATGATCCTTTTGAGCTACGTAGAATAACAGACCCTATATGGTCGCCTAGCCTCCATAAGATTCGAAAAATTGTTGTTGGAAAGAATCCTCCCATGCCTGTTTTATATTATTTAGATGAATCAGGACCTCAACGTCCCTTTTGTGAGAGAACAATTGATGCATATTAAGAAGGAGCCTATGCTACCACCTAGATGGTTCCTATCGGAAAAAAGCCGAATGCATGCAAGGCGCATTTTATAAAAGTTTCTAAGTCAACGACACAATAGGGTATTGTAATAAGGATTACCCCCTCTCTATAACATAATGCTCTTTTTTTCCAATCACGCCAAATTTGCGCATCTAGATTCATTTGTCCTTGTGGGTGAAAAAAAGGCACAATTTGGTAATGTTGATTACCACTGTATTCAAAGGCCAAACCTAGCTCTTCATTATATCCGTCTAAGTGTAAACCTTCCAAGAATTTAGGTTTTTGAAGTGGGAATTTTTTATGCAATAAATCTTCGAATATATATCAACATGCCCTCTCTGGTACATTAGGGCAAATATTATACCATTGGTAATTCTGTTTCATATTTTTATATGATGCCTCCCATTGATGACCCTTTTTACATGCCCATAAATATATTTTAGGATTAACTTTGGTCAAACATCTCCCTTCCCGCCTCTGGGCATATGCTAAGACTTTAGCATCAATTTCGTTATAATTTTGCATTTTATTTTCTAATCTTTTTTTTTTCGAAAGGTATAATTACTAATGTTATAAAGTGTACTTTGGATAGACATCAAATAAATATAATTCAAAAAAAATTTGGTGTCTGGTCAAGGTAAAATTTATAGAAAGGATAGTTATACTTTGGATAGACACAAAGAGTATATATAATTCGAAGAAAAATCGGTGTTCAGTCAAGGTATAATTCGAAGAAAATTGGTGTCCACCCAAGGTAAAATTATTATAGATACATATATATTATAGAAATTATGCTTTGGACTGACACAAAATATGTGTACTAATTCGTGAAAAATCGGTGTCCACCCAAGGTAAAATTATTATAGATACATATATATTATAGAAATTATGCTTTGGACGGACACCAGGTAGGGATAACAATTCGGTACTATGTGTCTCATTCTCGGGTAATATAATAGATAACAATTGGGCACTACTTGCCTTATCCTCGATGGATATTCGATTGCATTATAATAATTAGCAATTCGGTACTACATGCCTCAAACCTGGCCCTTATTGAGGAATTAACCAGAAATCAGCCATGACTACTAAACTGGTATACATTATGTTGCATGTGGGTGACGACAAAAATCAGATACAGTTGCCAAACTAGCATATAATAGTTGGTGACCTGACGACAAAAATTAGCCACAGTCGTCATCCAAGTGACGTGAAAAATAGAAATCGAACGTCAAGCCACCCATATATCTTGATAGCTCTCAGATGATGATACAAATGTAATTTACACGTCACCTGATCACATCGTCATCATATGTGTTAGAGTGACGACAAAAAATTGATCGCGCTATCATAAGTAGGTATCAGTCTGGGTCATAAGTAGGCATCAATCTGGACCATAAGTAGGTAACAGTCTGGAGTAAGTCAGTAACAGTATATATATACTGTTACCGACTCTACTCTTTGCGTCTATCATCACTAGAAATTAAGCTCCGGTTCATGGCAAGCCTTGGAATTTCTTGAGAGCGAGCCGTAAACTCTCCTTTTAATGCTCTTGCCCTGTGATTTTGGAGAATCTCCTCCTCAACTACAGCAAACCATTTCGCTTTCCTTCCTTTTCTACTAGAACCCCATACCAACATAAGTTGCTGCCATGATATTAGGCTTTTCCCGTCCTTGGTGATGAGTTGGTTAAGATAAAAGATATTTTGTTTTTTGAGCTCTTTAGTTAGGCATAATGCGTTAGCCTTTCTTAACAGAGCTCTAATTGTGACACCTGACCCTGCAAGGTTCCACTTCTCATTATTGAAATGAAGATTCAGCTCTAGCTCCTTTGCTTTGAGCAGAACCAGACATGGCAAATTACTTTTCCACGATCTATACGGATCTTGCATAGTAGCAATATCTTCTATTTCTTTTGTTAGGCCGGCGTTGAGGTAACCCTGTTTAATTCTAATTTTTGCGAGACCAGATCGAGGGTCTCCTGGTTCACTTGCTTATATAAAGCTACAATTTGTCTAGCTGCCAGTTCATGGTCGAGGCGTCGACAGCTACCGAGGTCCTTGTGTGTAATAACAAAGTTACCTACGGACCTTTTAACTCCAATTTTGTATTTGACAAGTTTCAAAAAGGGCTGTTGTATTTTCTTCAGGTTCTCTGGTGATAATCTTAAGACCTGGAGCATGTATATCAGCTTCGGTAAAAGAAACATATTATTAATATAGGCGCATTGGCTAGGCGTGATATACTTTTTCTGGAGTGCCAATGTAGCCTGCCATACTATTCCTTTTGCTCTATTCGAAACAAGCGTTTCTTTTAGATTGTGTCCTAACCATACCCCTAACATTCTTATTAGAGATTGATTATCTTCGGGTCTAACTATATCCTTATTGACCTGAATGCACTTCTCCTCTTTACTTAAATTCGAGTTCTACACTAGTAACTTGGATTTACTTCCATTAATCTCAATATTGTTAATTTGATAAAATTCTTCTGCAATACGTAGAATTTGGCTCATTTCTTCTTTATTTTTAGCAATCCAAGAGGTATCATCTGCAAAAGCAATAACTGTTCGCCTATACATATATTTGCGGTATGAATTTCTGGCCAAATCTGTCGGCTCCTGAACCTCTACTGTATATCCTAGATTTTTTTCTTTTTGAACTCTCACCAAAAGAGGGTCATAGAAGATGCGCCACACAAGAGGAGAAATCACCTCGCCTTGATCTATTCCATCTTCAACTATAATTGCTTCAGAAAGACTCACACTTGTTATAACTCTAAACTTTCTACTTTTAAACAAGTTTATAATGAACTGAATTGTCCTTTCCGGAACCTTGATTCTTTGGAGGGCTAGCTCTAACATTTCATATGATACCGAATCAAATGCTTTTCGCATGTCCTGGAACAGGACCCAAATCTCTTTCGACTTCTCCTTGGCCTCTTCTAAAATTGCGTTCATAAGCTGTATTGGATACTCCGTTGATGACCCGAGAGTGCTGCAAAATTTGCTCCTTTTAGAATAGACCTTTTGACCAAAATTGTTGAAAGCCTCTTTGTGACCACTTTAGTAACGCACTTTCTGAAGGATTCTAGTAGTGCTATTGGTCTAATATTGTTAAGACAGTGCCCCCAATTCTCGTTCTTCGGAATGGGGTACAATTGGGCCAGTTTCCATTTGGCTGGGATTTTGGCCTCTATTATGCACCTATTTGCAAAAATTCTAAAAATGTTCTGGACCCTGTTATCTGCATTCTTAATTAACGTATAACTAATTTTTGAGGCCCCAGGAGCTGAGTTCGTTTTAACTTCTTTCAGAGTATTCTCCCACTCTTCTTCGGATATATCTAGATCCATACTTGAGTACCAATTATCTTTAATTGATTCAATTGGTCTATAAATCTTAGCCCATTCCTTGGTCATCTTATCTTTTCTAATTGTTCTCCTTTTGTACTGATTTAGGAAATGTTTGTTTGCTTCTTCCAATACTTCGCTCGCGTTGTTTACCAATATTTTAGAGCCCTCTCTCTCGACTATGAGTCTATTTATTGAGATTCGACTGAAGGGTTTGTCAAGAAAGCTTGACAACATTTTTCCTTGCTCTCTAAGGATCCTCTCGCATCTTTTGTTGGTATTTAATCTGATTGATTCATGTGCTGAGTCTTCTCTTTCTTTCAACCATCTACTCTTTAATAGTTTTCACCAGCCCTTGGTATCTGTGAACCAATCATCTGAAATTGCTTGCTGGGCCAAAGGTATGTTTGTTTCATACTTCTCGTTTAGTTCTGGCAAGGTATGATTCACTTCGTTATGGTCTTTGACGTTATAGTCTCTCTCTTTATTTAGTAGTTTTCTCGCCTTTCTCAGAATTTTGCTAATCTTTACTATATCCGAGCATATATTTTCTTGTGCTCTTGCATTTTTCTTTCTGTTCTGAGGATAATTGTAAATTTTCTTCTTTGGAATGTTCTTATTTGCTGCATAGATGATGCTGTTTTCTATTGCATCCCATGCTTCATCCAATGTACAAGCCTTAGAATTTTCCTGGGCGGTTTCGTTAATTAGTTGTTTGATACTTGGCTTATTGCACAAATACTAGTAGAGGTCTTCTTTATATTCAAGCCAGTTCTCTTGTGTGGCCTTGTCGTACTTGTATACTGTTCTAGTGATCTTCTTTTTACGCACTTCTGCAATACTATTTCTACCAAGTAACTCTTCAACTTGCATTTCCGCGTCAATCAGTGCGTGGTCACTACAGGTAATATAGTCCATGCTATGAATTTCTGCTCTCGATAATGTGTCTGTTAAATCTTCTGAAAGCCAGATCTGATCGATTCTGGTTTTAGACCTACAATTGGACCAAGTATATGCCCTTGATATCGGGTTCAGCTGGCGAAAAGCATCCTTAAAACCTTGACCTAACAACCAGCTATGCAGAAGTAATTTTTTTTTGCACGGATTTTTTGCTGACCCCATTTGTCTAGTGCAGGATCCAGAATGTAGTTGAAATCACCCATTATAATAAACTGTGTTTTGCCAGTTCTTTTCATATACCTCTTGACAATCTCCTGTTGAACCCGTTTGATTTTATCTTTATCGTTTGGAGGTAGATAAACCGTAATAACAACTATTTCTAGTTGTCTAAAATAAAAAGCTGCTTCGATTATAAATTCACTATGTCTAACTACTTGACCTAAATGTTTTTCCCAATCTTTCCTTACGAGGATACCAACTCCTAAACCCTTTTTCTTGTTTGCATCACTACTTGACCAAAACCCGTTGTAGTTTACCAAATTCTTTGTTAGAAAATATCCTTCTTTAGCTAAAACATTTGACTCAACGAGTCCTATAATTGCATAACCCCTTGATTCTACCCAATTTTCAAGCATTTCTAACTTGTGTCCGTTTGAATTTTTGATTCCGTTAATATTATGACTTGCTACTTTAAATATAATTTCTTCACCATCTTTAAAACGTTTCAAAATACTGGCCGTCTCTACCCTGTTGGACTCCAGCCTACCTACTACAGAACCTTCTCCTTTTGCTTCTAGGTGTATTGGCCTAAATTCTTTTTGTTTTTTAAAAACTTCGTATTCGCTTTTAAGAAAACTATCTATTTCGAAACCCTTCTCTTGTATTATTTTTTGAGAAGATGTTGCATTAACTTGCGCTACCAGTATTTTATTTTTAGGAGGGTGCAGGATCTTCTCTTTTCCCTTTGTGATGCCTGGTGCGCCGTTTTAGAAGCGAAGAGCAGGCCGTACCTGCTCTACGCTTTCATACCTTTCTTCTATTCTAGCTAGTCTTTTTAAAATTTCCTCCAACATTCCTATATTAGGATGTTCCTCTTTATGTTTTTGGGATCTTATCAGATTATTTTGGCTGTATTTCTGTTGAAACCTCATCTGCTTCCCATTGTTTTTATCACCATTCCTATCATTAATACTATTGCTAATATCTGTTAATGGCATTCTCTTCAGAATATCTTTATTTCTTGGTATGGAAAATTCTTTAGAACAATCCTCCTGTTTATTTTTGAGTACATATTTACGTTCTTGTTTTCTTTTATTGTCAGGTGCTCCTTTGTTGGTTTCCCAAAACAATTTAGTGCTATAATAGTATGCTGTTCCCTTCAATGCATTTTTCAGATCTTTAGCTGTTTCAAAATAAACCGTTGCCAGACCTCTTTGATTTCCATTGCTATTTGCAGATATGTATACTGCTTTTGCATTAAACCCTTTATTTGTTTTAATAGAGCCGATTCCACTACCACTTTTGGTACGTTTTTAACAATTGCTCTATAAGCACTCCTGCTTGTTAATGTTTCTGTATCAAACTTTCTGTGTGTCAAACGAACGACCTTTCCTTGGTCGAAGTGTACTGCCCACATTTTTTCTAATAGATCCTTTTTAGTCTCGTTGCGTAGAACTAATTCAATATAGGCTGCTTCATTTTTTCCAAAAGGCATATATTCCTTCACCCGAGCCAGGCCAAAAGGGCTTAGACATCTTCTTATCAGTCCAGCCCTTGCATTTCTTGGCAAGTCCCATAAGGTTAATTCGATCGTAGGCTTTACTTTTGTACTTATGATTGGAGTTTTTTGTATATGGGAGTAAGTCAGTAGAAAAGGGACAAATCATTTTTAGTAAAATTTTTTTAATTTTTAAACTAAAATATCTTGACAAATATTTAATCAAATTTGCTAAAAAATTTTTTATTTAATCTTGAAATTATATAGAATTAAAATAAAAAATAATTTATTAAATTTATTAAAATAGTTGACAAGATATTTAAGCTTAAAGTTAAGAAAACTTTTACTTAGAAAAAATTTGTTCCTTTTCTACTGACTCACCCCCATATGTGAATTTTGATTCAGACTACCATTGTTATTAGAGAAAGTTTTAGCTATCTTCGTTTGTGGTAGTTTTGTACTATCTTTATTAGGCTCTGCATCATTGTCTAGCCTGTCAGCTTCCTTGGAGTTTTGGATTGCGCAGTCAATATGCATTTCGTCTATTAGCTCGTTTAATTCAGCCTCCTTCTTCATTAAAATATCATCTTGTATACTTTTCTCTATCAGTCTTGTTACTCCGTTAATTGTTACTTTTTCTTCTAACACTTCTTTTCTCTGTCTTTTCTTTTGTGGAGCTTTTCCTTTTAAAGTTTCTTTCAATTCTTCGGTTCCGTAGTCCATGGTGCCGCATTCTAAGTCTAACATTATATCCTTTCTTGACAATGCTGTTTCTTTCTGTTTTACTTCAGGTGTTCTCCTGTATGGATTTTCTAGGCTGAAGATAATCTCTTTTTTCTTTTATTGTCTTCAATTTCCATTTCTACAAATTGAATCTCTTCTTCCGATACTAGTATTCCTCTTGCTTTTTTCTGTTCTATCCATCCATATGTATCTAGCAATTGCCTAATTATATAAACAACTCCTGTTCTTTCTAGTCCTAAGAATTTCGCTATATGCTTGTCTTTCTTAAGTAATCTATTTTTAAACTTATTAAGGATGAGTTCCTGCGATTTCTGTTCCTTAAGGAATAAGTTTTGGTATTTAATTTCCAACCCCATTTTTTGGGATAAAACGTATATATAGTTTGTGCTGGAAAATTCTAGAAAATTCTTGTTGTTGTTTCAATTCTGTTTTTGTATACGTGATTTGTTTATCAAATTTATACATGTGATTTGTTTGTTTACTTGATTGTCTAATATTTGTTTGTTTGCTTGTTTGTTTACGCGGTACCCAATCAGTCCCAACAATCTGCAGACAGGGTAAGCCAATTTCCCAAAAAAGTTTTTGAAATTTTTTCAAAAAATAAAGAAATGTACAAGGCTCCACAAGTTTTATGTCGTTGAGTCTAGAGCTACTACTAAACTACTGCTTATTTTTAGTAACACACTTCTTTACTTAGTTGGCCTAACCTTGTTTCCTAATGTGGTTTTTGCTTTAAATGTAGTTACTCTTCTGTAACGTTTTGGTACAAATGATCGTTGGAAAGAGTTCTGTGCCTAAAAATGTACTCTTTATATATTAATTTATAAAAAATCAAGTTTTTTAATACTATATTAGAGTTCTTTTTTAGAATATAATACCAAAAAACTTTTATTTTTTGAAGATTAATGATATATAGAGATGCAGAATAAAAAATAGAGTTCTATGAAAAGAACCTATTTTAATATAGTACAAAAAGTTTAGTCGCATCAAATTTTATAGTAGTGCTGAAAATTTTGTTGATCATTTACTTATAAAATTGAATTTAATTGGTTAAAATTTTTATATATTATTTAATTTTTTTATCTATTGTGCTGAAAATTTTAAAAATTTATAAATTTAAAATTACATCTTCTCAAAAATAAGCACAAAATTTTTAAAAATAAATTCGTAGTTTGATAGACTTTGTCAAAAGCTATTAAATTATATATATATTTTATTTTGCAACTTTAAAATTTTTTATTAAAAAGATACAATTTATTAATTGATTTGATGTCTTTAGACTGTTTATACTATATAATATTAAAAAAGTACATCTTTTTTGTAGATTAATGACATACTATATAGAGGTATAGAATAAAACTAAAACTAAATTAATAAATTACTATTTTGTAGCAGTACTAAAAAATTTATTTTATTTTATTTTTGTTTTTTGTTTTTAAATCTAATCTTGGTTTAAATAAATTTGAACTTGGTTCAAATAAATCTAATCTTTGTTTGAATAAACCAATTTTTGAATTAAACAAACCTAATTGGCCGGAGCGTAGCGACGGACATTTAGTGTTTACGCATGGTGATATAAAAGTTATGTTTTTGATGCGGTTTGATCTAAAAAAATTACTTTTTTGATTTTTTTTATATCAATTAGGGCAGTATCATTAATTACCTGATTATTTTTTATCAGAGGCCTACCCCCTCCCTCTTTCTTAATATATAAATAGTCAGGTTCTTATATATAATTTCAACTTTTTTTACCACCCTCCCCCCCTAAAAAATCACCTGATTTTTGTTACTCCCCTTACATAAAATTAGATCAGAACCACAATTTAGAAATTTTTTGTCCGTCCGCATGCGTGTCGTGTAAAAAAAAATCACTAATAAAAAAAAATCAACAAACAGACCTGCCAATTAAATAATTTTTTAATAAATTTACATATTCTATTTAAAATGAGGCCTTGCTCATATATATTTATCATTATTAATATTACCGTTATTAGTATAAGCTATAGTAAAATTATTAGCTAGACACTTATAAACAAATTAGATTTAAATAATGTATACCATATATTGTATTATTAAATATATACAACTATTATATATTATATTAAAATAATTAATTAGTTTTATTTAAAATTTTGAATTTTAAAATATTTTTGCTCCGGCCTCACAATGCTACGCATTAGCCTAGTATTAGTTTAAATAAATCTGATCTTGGTTTAAATAAACTTGATTTTTTCAATTTAAATAACCCAATTTTGGTTCAAATAAACCCAATTTAGTATAAATAATACTAATATTGGTTCAAATAAACCCATTTTGAACTCAATTTTGGTTTAAAAAACTATTTTTGTTTATTTAAACACAGTTTTGGTTAAAATGGATCTGTATTTGTTTATTTAAACCCAATTTTGGTTCAAATTTTGGATAAACTTAGATGCAAACAAAAAAGTTGCCAAAATAGGATTTGTATAACATTATACAATATTGATTTTGTATAACTAAAAATTATTTTTGTAAAAACAATACAATGTGCCTTTGTATAACATAAGTGCATAAAGCAGCCAATCAGATTTTATTTTTGTCTTTATATGTTTGTCTAGCCAATTAGATTTAATTTTTATCTACACCATTCTATTTTATATAATAGATATAATATTAAATATATGATTATATGATAGAGGCACAATGTGCATGGGACACCATCTAGCCCAGTTTAAATTTAATTAGTATAAAAATTATTGTTGTGCCTAAAGCTAGAAATAGCAAAGCTAGAAATTTTAATTATATTAAGATAAAATTTTCAAAATTTTTTTGGGCCTTTTGTTAGGGGTTTTTTATAGGATTAGGTTATATTTAGAGTTAGGTTTAATAATAAAAAAGTATAAGTAGATTTTAGTAGGGCTAGTGATACTACTAAAATTGATTTTTGAAAAAGGCCTATTTTAGATTCATTAGAGCAAATTAAATTTTTTATAATAAAGAGCAAATAAAATTTATATATTTATGTTGTGCCTCAGATCGCTTCTTGCGTCAGATCTAATCCAACGCGCGTCAGATGCCGATTTTCAGATGACGCACGTCATCTGTCGATTGGTCGTCTGACGTGCATGGGTTGTAATCTGATGCAAGATCATCAAAATCTAAAAAAATTTTTTCGGGCCTTTTTGAAAAGATTTTTTTTAAGATTTCGTTGTTGTTCTCTGTACCATCGCCGTCGCGTAAGTTTTTCGTTTAGGGTTTTTTTTCGTTCATTTTTTGGTCGTTACTTTACTCTTTTTTTCTTGTCATACTTTTTTCTTTCTACTATATATTACTAACGTTTCGCTGCTGGAGTCGCCGCTATTCGAGTTCTTTGTGGCATCGCCATCAGGTAAGTTTTTCGTTTGTTTTTTTGGTCGTTACTTTACTCTTTTTTTTTATCAATATATTACTAACGTTTCCTCTCTTCAGGTGTATTTCGCTGCTAGAGTCATCGTATTGGAGTCCTCTGTACCATCGCCATCGGGTAAGTTTTTCGTTCGTTTTTTTGATCGTTATTTTGCATGTGTTTTTTTCTTTTTGTCACTTTTTTTCTTTCTACTATATATTTCTAACGTTTCTTCTCTTCTAGGTATGATTTCGCCGCTGGAGTCGTCGTAATTGGAGTTGTTTGTGCCATCGCCGTCAGGTAAGTTTTTCGTTCATTTTTTGTTATTACTTTGTGTTTTTTTTGTCTTTCTTACTTTTTTCTCTTTCTACTATATATTTACTAACGCTTCTTTTCTTCCAGGTGTGATTTTGCTACTGAAGTCGCCGCTATTGGAGTTATTGGTGCCTCGCTGTCGGGTAAGTTTTTCGATCATTTTTTTGGTCGTTACTTTGTTTTACCTTTTATTTATTTTTGATTCTAACTAACGCTTTGCTTCTTCCAGGTATATGATATTTCGCCGTTGGAGTCGTCGCAATGGGAGTTATTGATACCATCGTCCTTGTGTAAGTTTTTTCATTTTTTTTTGGTCGTTAGTTTGTCTCGTCTTTCTTTTTTTTTTTTATAATTACTAATTCTTTCTTCCATGCGTGTTTTCGCCATTGGAGTTGTCGTGGAGTCTTCGTTAAAGTCTTCGTTGGAATCGGTATTGGAGTTTGTGTCGAATTTTCTGTGTTTCTAGAGCTTTTAAATAAAGTGGGTTGGTGGGCGGGTGTTTTTAAATAAAGTGGGTGGGCAGATTGGTTCACAGTTCATTGCGTAATGAAATTTTTTTGTTAAGCAACAACGTTTATAAATATAAATGTTCGTTTCGTTTTCGTTGTATTTTTTTTTTTTGTAATTTTTTTTTAAATAAAAAAACCTTTATTAATTAAAGAAACGCGCGATCGCGTGATCGATTTAATTGGTTGATCACAGGGTCTCTATTGCTAAAAAATTATAATTAAACATGTGATTATAATAGTGCGTCAGTTTAAAACCTAGATTACAACCCACACACGTCAGATGACCAATCTACAGACGACGTGCGTCATCTGAAAATCGGCATCTGACGCGCGTCGGATTAGATCTGACGCAAGAAGCGATCTGAGGCACAACATTTATATTCCTTATAATTTTATCTATTCAAAAAATGTATCAAAAATTTCAGGTTTTAAGTAAAATAGATCAAAAACAATTTCAGGTTAAATTTTAATTTCAGAGTTTTAAGCCTAAAATAATTTCATTCTCATATATAAGTAGGACTTATATTTTTAAATAAAGGTCTCTAATTTCTAGTTTTAGCCATTTCTAGCTTTAGCTATAACAATTATTGTAGTAGTATTGTAGTGTTGAGTACCAGTAGTATGATTTAGTAAAGCTATTAAATTATTTAAAAAACTAGTATAGTGCATATAGCCTAGTTATATCAAATCATATTAATAGTGCAGAAATTTTTGATAATCATTTACTTATGATTGAATCTAATTGGTTAAATAGTTTATATATATTTTATTTTTTTTTATATTTGTACTGAAATTTTTAAAATAACTTTTTTTAAAAATTAAATTTTTCTTGATAAAAGTCTTAAAAAGCTTAAAACTAAATAAATAGTTGAATAAAGCTTGTCAAATACTACTAAATATATATATAATTTTTTTGTAATTGAACTTTTAGATAAAAAGCCTTTGCAATTTTATATTTTATATAAAATATTTGATGTGATTAGACTGTGTGCACTAGGGTTCCTCAAATTCAAATCAAATCAAATATTGGATCAATTTGAATTTGATCAAATCAAATTGACCCTGATTTGAATTTGATTTGATTCAAATATTTGAATTTGAATTTGATTTGAATTTAAATTTTTAATAGTAATTTTCAAATCAAATCAAATATTTGTCAAATCAAATCAAATTTAGCCATATTTGAATTTGATCAAATCAAATATAGTTAAATTTGAATTTGAATTTGATCAAATATTTGATTCAAATATTTGAAGATCAAATCAAATTGCGGAACCCTAGTGTGCACTATAGTCAAAAATTATTAATTTGTAATCTGCATATTAACTAGTAAAAAAAAATAATAAATTGCAGAAATATGTTTACTATATAATTTTTGTTTTTTTTGAAATCTGGTATTTCCCCAAGGATAAATTGATTTTGTATTAAGTAACCCTCTCTTATGCATATATTAAAAGTTGTAGAGATAATGATTACAAGTATAATATAATTGAAACATTAAAATCAGCCTAGCAGCTCATAAAATATGACCATTTTTGTTTTTATGACTATTTGTTTACTTCTTTATTTATATTATATAGTCATGAGAACAAATACATCTATATCTCACGATCCACTAGGCTAATTTTAATGTCTCAACTACCATTATGCTTGTATTCTTTTTTCTACAATGTTTGTTATGTGCACAAGAGATATTTATTTAGTATAAAATCAATTTAGGGAAGCGCCATTTATCAGCTGATTTTTTAGAATAGAGCAATTATCAGATCCTATATATAATATAATAAAGGAATGTATTTGCCACCCCCTCACAACACAGTTTTTTGTTAGGGAAGTGCAGTTTATTACGTAATTTATTTTTATTAGGAGGTCATACCCCTCCCCCCTGTGATCTAATTAGCAATCAATAATAATTTTTATATATAATATATAGACGTGATAGACTGCTAACCCCCTCCCCCCTCGAAATTACGTAATAAACGGCACTTCTCTTACGAGTTTATTTATAACTCAAAACTTTACTAAGATAATACCTATTGCACTTCTAACAAAAAATGATCTTCTCACTTTTCTGTATTAATTTTGATTCTAATTCTAATAATTTGATTCTAACTCTAACTCTAATTTTACTTTACTTTAATGGCCTTATTGCCTGTGATAGTCACAGGGATGACAAATGCATTTTTTCTAATATAATATATACAATATATATATAGATTTAAGTTTTTCGTGCACCTGCATGGTCGTGCACCCCTGTGATTTACCAATCAAAACCGTTCACGTGATCAAAGTGACAGACAATCAGTTTCAACTGTCAACAAATCGACCTGCCAACCTGCCAACCAATCAAATTACCAAATTGTAATACCGATACGATTAATCACTGATAAATTAAAGATTTTTTTTATTTAAATAACTTTATTTATTAAAAAAGCCTATAACAATAAAAAAAAAGCCTATAACAATCCTACGATCAAAAAAAAAAGCCTATAATGATCCCGTAATCAAAAGAAAAAAAGCCAATAATGATCCCGCGATCAAAAAAAACAAATAACTCTAAACTAATTTTCCTAATTACTATATATCTACTGTCTTAAATTTTCTGAATTTCATGTGCTATTCCAGTACCCAAAAAAGCACGTCAACTAGTTTTAGTTCCTGAATCTTCATTCCCGGCGCCATTCCAATACTCTAGCAAAACACAAATCTACAAAAAAAAATTTTAGTAAAACAAAAAAAAACTCCCAAAGGACAAAAAGAACAAACAAAAAAGAACTGGTACTTATCTTTTTGTACCAGTTCCGGTTCCCAATCTTCATTCCCAGCACCATTCCAATACTCTAGCAAAACACGAATCTACAAGAAGAAAATTTTAGTAAAACAAAAAAAAATCTCCGAAGAACAAGGAGAACAACCAAAAAACAAACTGGTACTTATTTTTTTGTACCAGTTCCAATTTATTTCCAGCACTATTCCAATACTCT
>QKWP01001283.1:112344-128684 GCA_003550325.1 Gigaspora rosea | reverse complement strand
AATTGTTTTCACCCAATTTACCTTTTCCATTTAATATTTGAACTGATCTGCAAGTCATGTGGTTATAATCTTCGATAATTTTATTTTTTTTTATAAAAAAAAATTAAAAGTAACTTAGCTGTCATATATAAATCGATGGCTAATTCAGAACATTTTTATATGCTTTTGTTAAATAAAGCTCATATTCTTGTAACAAACCAGTCTATACATAACTATTGAATAATAAATTAATTTGGTCAGCAACGGAAAAATTTGCATGCCGTGTAAAGTTGCAGAATATAAATAGTCAAAAATAAAGAAATAGCAGTTAGAAATTATAAATAAATATGGTCGTAAGAGTATGCGATCAAATGTTATTTAAATTTTATATCAACTTTGATTATCATTGTACACCTGATCTAAGCACGTGTATCCAATTAATCGTTGGCAGCAAATCATATGTCTGTTCAATGTTTATTGCTTTTGATTGGACAATTCGGACACCTGAATTCGGACAGAATTCCATGTCCAAATTCCATTTGTGCCAACCCTGTCCTTTAACAACAAAGTTTGGAAAGGAATTTCTGGATAATTCAACAATCCCTTACATGACGTTCAAAGAAATTCCTATTATAACGTTTCAAGGCGTTAATTATACATTTTACTATTGATCATTAATAAAGACAATAAAGTCTTTATTAATGATCGATAGTATAAATCAGCAATTAGTTCTTAAATTTGTAAATAAAAGGGAGATAAGAAATAACGTAGAGTACCATATCTTTGAAGAGCAATATAATTGCCTCTGGTGGGAACGAGAAGAATCGTCATTACTTCCTGGTCAACAATTACTATCGATAATCCTTTATTACAATGCAACGGCCCTAGACCATATGGGGAAATCTTCCGGACACCCTATATTTTTATCCTTAGGTAACATTAGTGTTTGGAATCGGGTTTATTTTCATATTATAAAATCGGTTTTAATCAAATAAAATCGGTTTCAAACT
Organism: Gigaspora rosea; assembly: GCA_003550325.1. Lineage (NCBI taxonomy): Eukaryota > Fungi > Glomeromycota > Glomeromycetes > Diversisporales > Gigasporaceae > Gigaspora > Gigaspora rosea. The sequence goes on along the minus strand of QKWP01001283.1, from coordinate 127,695 downwards.
CTAGGTAACATACCCAACTCCCAGCGAAACAAGCCAGAATCTAAAGCTTTAATCGGGTACCTACCTATCTTAAAAGCTAAAGATTCCACAACAAAAAATTCTAAAGAATTTTGCTCAAGCCCATTGCTGATAGTCCGGAGCTTAATTTTGTCGTTCGTGGTAACTTAACAACATTTGTCCCACAAATTTCAATGTTACTGGCTGATTTGCTTGAGGCCAGTAAGATGGCTAACGTTTACCAGTTATCTGCATCAAGAAGTCTTTGTTATTTGTGTTTAGTATCGAGGGATGACTTGAATAATATTAACTTGACTAATATATCGTCAAAAACACCTAATTATATGAAAAAAGTAATAGAGGACGGTGAAAAACATTATTATTCAATTCATCCTGAACCAAATGCATTTTAGGACATAAGGTATAAATTAAAGTTAATTAGGTTTATTAGCATAAGTAAACTAATAAACGCATTATTATTATTATTATTATTATTATTTATAAGTAAATGCTTTTTTTTTTAGCAACTTTAATATATACAAGGCTATCGTCCCTGATCGAATGCATACCTTAGATCTTGGTCTCTTTAAGTATATGCTCGACTATACTAAAGAACTTTTAAACAACCAGTGTGGAAGACAAGTGATGCAAATCTTTGAGCAGCGATTAACGCTAATCCCTAGGCATAAGGGGCTCAAAATATTGAAAAATATATTCGAAATAACACGCATGACAGCAGATGAATTAAGAAATTTATTGAAAGTAATAATTTTCGCGCTTGACAACCTATATAAAGATTATAGGAAGCCAGGAATTAGTATTGAACGGTTATGCCGCGTACATTACAAATTTCTTCGGATGTATATTGCATCACGAGAAGAATCGTTTACTGACGATTCTTTAAATCAATTACAGATATAAAACAAATAAGATTATTGCTAACAAAATCACCCTTCGGGACTATGTAATTCATAGTTCTGAAGAGTGATTTTGTTAGCAAAAATCCCAAATACATAGCTTTTTACAAACGTTCAAATATTAACGATTAATTTACAGGAATTAATCGTGGATTGGGCCCAAGAATTCGTTAAAATATTTTCTAAATATTCAAAAAGTGGGCTACAATTGCCAAAGCTTCATTCTTGGTGCTATCATGTAGTATCTGCAATTAGAAAATATGGGTCAATAAATAGTATGGGCACTGAAACTTATGAAACATTTCATAAGGAATATGTGAAAATACCTTATCGAATGTCAAACAAGAAAGACTATATAAAACAAATATTGAATGCAGTACGTTTTAAATATAGTAAATCAGCGTTGGCATTGGACATATGTCCAATGCCAACGTTGCTTAGTAGATAATCCCTAAGTATCGCTAATAATCGATTATTATTAGGTTAAACAGAAAAAACTCACCGAAAAAGAAGTCCCTAAAAAATATCGCCGAACAAAAGGGTTTGGAAAACTTCTATGCGCTTTAATGTTAAGGTCAGAAGAACTGGAAGATTTCCTTTAGAAAAATAGAAATAATTTGGACCCATTACAAGCTGAAGACTTTCAAAACCTACTAACTGGCCTTGATGATTTTTTCGAAATGGAATCAACTGTGTTCCTTGACGAAGATAATCGTATAGAAATATTTTCTTTTGTATCTTTAGAAAGTACTGATATAATTCGTGCTACATCAAATTTTCATGGAAAACCAATGTTTTCTAACGTTATAGTAAGTGCACCTAATAATCGAGGAAATGAATTAAATTGATATGGCTTAGTAAGTATCAGTTTCATTTTATTTGATTTACACATATTCTAACGCTTTTTAACAATAAATAATGATAATAATGGCTATAAGTGACGAAGTTAGGAAATATTCTCTAATTTCGTGAGTAATATATACTAATGCATATAAAAAACATCATTTATAAGATTCTGTTGATACTCAAGTTTTACCAAGTAATAGACAAAGATCCGTTAGAACAGGACCCCAAACATGTAGTACAGAGGTCATACGTTACGCATTTTAGCAAAAACCCTCGAAATTTGAAAAGCAAAAAAGCAGTTTTTAGCAATTATCTTGGCATCCAGTGGTCCAATTTGAATGAACTTTTTTTTTAAAATGAAGCTCAAAGTGAGGCGCATCTAACAAAAAAAAATTCATTCAATTCTGATTACTGGATCAAAAGTTATTTAAATAAATAGATTTTGTCATTTTCAGCAAATTAGGTCAAAATTGGCCAAAATCCAGTTATGACCTATATGAGAGATGTCCAGGGTCCTGTTAGAACTTACTCTTGTTTGTTGGTATGATGAAGTTGGTGAATTATGGGGATGTCCTAAATTGAAATTAATTAAACAATACAGTTGTATATCTATAGATAGTATAGATAGAACCGTACATATAGTTGCAAGATTTGAAAAAACAAATGAATATTTGATGAACAGTTTTATGTTCTAAGATTTAACGNCCCAAATACATAGCTTTTTACAAACATTCAAATATTAACGATTAATTTACAGGAATTAATCGTGGATTGGGCCCAAGAATTCGTTAAAATATTTTCTAAATATTCAAAAGGTGGGCTACAATTGCCAAAGCTTCATTCTTGGTGCTATCACGTAGTATCTGCAATTAGAAAATATGGGTCAATAAATAGTATGACCACTAAAACTTATGAAACACTTCATAAAGAATATGTGAAAATACTTTATCGAATGTCGAACAAGAAAGACTATATGAAACAAATGTTGAATGCAGTACGTTTTAAATATAGTAAATCAGCGTTGGCATTGGACATACGTCCAATGCCAACGTTGCTTAGTAGATAATCCCTAAGTATCGCTAATTATCGATTATTATTAGGTTAAACAGAAAAAACTCACCGAAAAAGAAGTCACTAAAAAATATCACCGAACAAAAGGGTTTGGAAAACTTCTATGCGCTTTAACGTTAAGGTCAGAAGAACTGGAAGATTTTCTTCAGAAAAATATAAATAATTTGCACCCGTTACAAGCCGAAGGCTTTCAAAACCTACTAACTGGCCTTGATGATTTTTTCGAAATGGAATCAACTGTGTCCCTTGATAAAGATAATCGTATAGAAATATTTTTTTCTGTATCTTTAGAAAGTACTGATATAATTTGTGCTACATCAAATTTTCATGGAAAGCCAATGTTTTCTAACGTGCACCTGATAATCAAGGAAATGAATTAAATTGGTATGGCTTAGTAAGTATCAGTTTCGATTTACATATATTCTAATGGTTTTAACAATAAATAACGATAATAACGGCTATAAGCGACGAAGTTAGGAAATATTCTTTAATTTTGTGAGTAATATATACTAATGCATATAAAAAATATTATTTATAAGATTCTGTTGATACTCAAGTTTTACCAAGCAATAGACAAAGATCCGTTAGAACTCGCTCTTGTTCATTGGTATGATGAAGTTGGTGAATTATGGGATGTCCTAAATTGAAATTAATTAATCAATACAGTTGTATACCTATAGATAGTATAGATAGAACCGTACATATAGTTGCAAGATTTGAAAAAACAAATGAATATTTGATGATCAGTTTTATGTTCTAATATTTAACACGTATATTTATATTTAAAGGTATATCTAATATTTAAAATATTTAAATTAGCATCACGAAATTTTAACCCAATAAACATCGATATATAACAAAAAAACGATATATATTGATTAAGATATAACGATATAAATCAATAGAAATCAATAATCGATAATTATCGATTAACAGATATAAATCGTTATGCATCCGCAATTGATAATTATCGAATTGATTCAAGTCGATACATAGTTACCAATCGTTTAAAATTTGAACTTAACAAATTTTTGGATTTACATTTTTTATCGTTACATTTGTAACACATTATGATCTAAGTCATACCAGATAATCTACCTTCACTTTATCTCCCGCTTTAACTTATTTAACTTAATACTTTAATTACTTAACGTTACACATCGATATGATTTTATATAAATACCATTTTTTAGAGCTCACGATTTAGATATATACGTTTTAAATATTAGAACATAAAAATGTTCACTAAATATTCGTTTGTTTTACCAAATCTTGGAACTATATGTATAGTTCTATCTATACTTTCTATAGGTATACAACTATAATGCTTAATCAATTGTAATTTCGGACATTCCCATAATTCACTATCTTCCTCGTACCAACGAACAAGAGCGAGCTCTAATGGTTCTTTGTCTACTGCTTGGTAAAACTTGAGTATTAGCAGTACCTTTTAATAATAATTATATATATTATTCACATAGATAATAAGAAAATTTTCCAACTTCGTAATTTATATCGCTTATAAGTATTATTACCATTATTTTCTTATTATCGTTATTTATCGAAATGCGTATTAAAATAAACAATTAATGTAATCAATATTTACCAAGCCATACCAATTTACAACTTTTTCTCCATCGTTAGCACTTACTACAACATTAGAAAACATTGGCTTTCTGTGGAAATTTGAAGTAGCACAAATTATATCAGTACTTTCTAAGGCTGCAGAAGAAAATAAACTAAAAAATATTTATAACAACTTACATTATCCCTTAGATTGTAACACAGGCAAATTTGCCTGTGTATTTTAAAATTTTTAATAAAATTTTAAATATTGATTTTAGTCATATCTTTTCTAAGTAAAAAATATTCTTTGAGTTTTGTTTTAGTAACTTTGTTATAAATTTTTTTTAAAATCATTAGAAAACTTTAATATAATAAATGTTTAAAGTTCTTGTATTGGCATTTTTACTATTAAAATTTTTCTTTGGATTTTTTCAAATTTTATATGTTCNTTTACTATTAAAATTTTTCTTTAGATTTTTTCAAATTTTATATGTTCCCGTCTATAAAAAAAATCTTTACTTCTAATACAAGTCTTAATTTTTACAAGTAAATCATTAAAGTTGCAATAATGAAAGTTGTCATCCTTTATATAAACTACAATATTGTCTTAAGAACTATAGTTCTAAAACTAAAACTAAATAAGATCGCAGAAAAATTGTAATAAAATTTTTTAAAAAAATTTTTTCTTAAAATTATCTATTTTCAGCTTATATGTAACTATAATTTATTTTCTTATAATATAAAAACTAATTTTGCAAAAAAGTAATCCTTATTTTCAAATATAATTGTACAAAGTTTTATTTAATTATTTTAGCATTTTAAAAAAGTAAATCAGAGCTAAAAAAGTGCGGCAAATTTGCCTGTGTTCTACTACAATCTAAGGGATATGTCATAGGAACTTCATTAAAGTCATTTTCTGTTTCCCAAAGAGGATCAAATCCAGGCATAGGCGATGCTGGTATAACTTTGGTCTAAATTAAATACTTTCGTTTACTAATGATTTAAAACTTTATTAACAATTTATTGTAAATGCTCGAAATAGTTGGCGTGTTATTTCAAATTGTTTTACCCATACTATATACCAGTGTTTGAATTAAACATTCCAGTCTCACTATTAAGTTTATTTCGGTGAGCTTCCAATGGCTTCGCAGTGGGCTATGCTGCTATATAGCGATAGAAGAATAAATTAAACTGAAGCATATTGCAGCAATGTATAATAGCTTATACTATCCTATTATAAAAGATGTAAACACGAATCTTTGAAATTCTATGTTGCTTAGTGGCCGCATTAAATCTTTATATTCAAAAATTGGTGGCAATCATGTGATCTAAGTCAGAATTTTCCTGTATCTTATAATATTTAATTAAATGCATTTAATAAAATTACATATATATACTATAAAAAAATTTAAATTTTTGGAAAAAAGATACCCGGCTGGGTATGAGAACCAATTTTATTTGTTTGCATGACCTAATATAAAAGTTTTGTAAATTTTGAGGTGGATACATTCAAACTATTTCTCGTTTTGTAGTTCTGGACTAAACAGTAGAAAGCCTGTGTGATCTTCTTCTCCTCACTACAGACAATGATAATTTGATAATTGCGCCCTCAAAGCTTTTTATAAGAGTAAAAAATATATAAAGTCAGATGCCTTATCGTCTAAAGTTATAGATAAAATTTTTTGCATAATTATTGAAAAAGAAGGAAAAGAAGGAAATATAATAACAAAAAAGTGAGATGGATACATTCAAACTATTTCTCGTCTTGTAATTCTGGACTAAACTGTAGGAAGCCTGTGTGATCTTCCTCTCCTCACTACAGACAATGATAATTTAACGATCACGCCCTCAAAGCAGTATTTTTAAAAGAATAAAATATATATATATAATGTCAAAGGCCTTATCATCTAAAGTTATAGATAAAATTTTTTGCATAATTATTGAAAAAGAAGAAAAAGAAGTATTAACAAAAAAGCAAGGTGGATACATTCAAACTATTTCTTGTCTTGTAGTTATGGACTAAACTGTAGGAAGCCTGTGTGATCTTCCTCTCCTCACTACAGACAATGATAATTTGACAATCGCGCCCTCTTGATAGTGTTTTTATAAAAAAAAAATAAATGAAATATATGACATGCTTTCAAGGGAGGGAGTACGCGGACCCTAAGCCATTTAACGCGAGTCCCTGCGCCATATTATTTCTCTAAAACATAATATACATAGTCAAAGGCCCTATCGTTTCAATAGTAAAAACGAAATTTTTTGCTTGACTGTGTGTATTTGAAAAATTTTAAGTAGAAAAAATGATTTATATATACTTATTTAAGCCTCATGTATGTATGTTATGTGAGGCAGTTCAGCAGACTAGCCATAGATATACCAGGAACCGGAGTGATATTGAAAATTTCAACCTTAACCTTAACCACATATGGTATTGTGTATCGATTGTAACAAAATTCTCGTAGTAAAAGCAAAGCGAAGCCGCCATAGTCCTATATTTATCTATTGTATGAGAATTTGTTTAACCAAATATCACTTTAATGCATGACGATCACTATAAAAAATCTTACTAAATTTGTCATGAACCGCATTACATGTCATAATATTTAAGGGATGTTGAGTGGTGCGTAGAGCTGTAAATCGATTCTATAATAATCATTTTAATCGTTAATCGAATTAGAATCGATTCTCATTTTGTATAATCGTTTTAATCATTTGTTACAAACGATTAAATATTCTAAAATCGATTCTAAGATTTAGAATCGATTCTTAATATATAATCGTTTTATATTAAATGTTTAAATGCATAAAGTTTTGATAAATATTCACTTCGTTTTAAATGTATGTGTAAAAAATATAAAGCTATGTTTATTATTGAAAACAATAGGCTTAAAGTTTAAAAACATAATACGCCTTATAATTTTTAATAAGTTACAACGATGTGATTTCAAATAGCTATAGAGGCTTTGAAAAATAATAAGCTAAATAGTAACAAACACAACTGTTTATATTTTTTATGTGCTTATCTAAAAACCGAGAATATTAAAAATTAGCGACAGTATTAAATAAATATTATAGAATGGCTTAGTACAAATAATAGGCTTATGTGTTTTATTGTTTTTAATAACAAACACAGTATTATATTTTCTTATATATCTAAAAGCAAAGAATATTTATTAAAACATTGTAATAGTCCGTAAGAATAAAACTAATAATTATAAAATGGCTGAATACTGTACAAATAATAAGCATAAAGATTTTAATTATCGAATGTTCTCTATTTTTTATAATAGTTTTTAAATACGATACAAATAATTTAATTAAGAGTTTATTTTTTGTTCGTATCAATATGGCTACTACAACAAGAGCTAAACGTCTTCAACTTGAAAAACAACAAAATACTTCATTAATTGAAAATAATAAATTAAATGAAAATGATAGATTAAAAATAATAAATTAAATGAAAATGATAGATTAAAAATAATTTGATTTTAGAGTGCAGTTTTTTTAGCATTCGCTTTTTTCTCCACAATTTTTTAATTTNAGAATCATAGAAATTTGTATAATTTTATTAATAAAATTATACAAATTTCTATGATTCTCTAAATTTTACTAATTGATCATAACTGCTTGATCTAAGTAAACTTGTTTAGCACCAAAAAATACATCATATCGGCATATTTTATTTTATTTTACTTAAAATTTGCGTCAAAGATGCTTAATTTTGAATTTTTGATAAAAATTTCCAAAATTAAGTATCTTTTCTTCAAATTTAAGAAAAGTAAAATAAAATATACCGATTTGATGTATTTTTTGGTGCTTAACAAGTTCACTTAGTGCAAGAAGTTATGATCAATTAGTAAAATTTAGAGAATTATAGAAATTTGTATAATTTTATTAATAAAATTATACAAATTTCTATGATTCTCTAAATTTTACTAATTGATCCTAACTTTGTGATTTAGGCAAACATGTGCATATATTATGAACCTGAACATGTTCATGAACCTTGAACTGAACCTGAACTGAACTTTTTTTAAGTTCAGGTTCAGGTTCATGTTCAATAATTTTAAGTTCAGGTTCAGTTCAGTATTGAACTTTTAGAGCAGGTTCAGGTTCAGGTTCATTGAACCTGAACCTGAACCTCTATTGAACTGAACTGAACTTCGGAACTCTATTAATTTGTGTAATTTCTTCATTTTCCATTTTGAATTGTAAAAATAAAATAAAAAAATAGTGGGATATCAATTTATTGAAACTCATCTAACAACATCTCTTACTCAATACATCATGCCCCTTTCCCGGGTCACGGTCTTGTGACAAATAGATAAATAGATGCCACGTAGCTTCTTTCACAGCATCTCAATTATTACTTCATAATCATGTGCGTGGGAATAACGAGTCGGATAGTTAGTAAGAAAGCTAGAACAAACGGATAACGGTTAATAAGATAACACACATAACCGATCATCTTAATGTTTATACATTTCTTAATATTCAAATATCATAAAAACCCTTAGTAAAATATCCATCCCGTGCAATCTATGTTGCCAAAAGCTAAACTGTGCCAATGCAATTCCTGCTCCTAATTGAAGGCAAAATCTTAAAGCTGATTGGTGTACATTTTTTCTCATGATCATTACCTGTTTATGTAATATAAAAATTCTAATTTTAGAGGGATATATATTTATATATCTGAAACCCCTGAATCTGCTATTACGGGAGATAAACCAACTAACTAGGCAGAAAAAGACCTGTTATTACTAATTATCAGTCTGAAAAATTAACTGTCAAAATTTCGCCTGAAATTCCAAGAATGCGGCAGTTTATGCAGCATGTAGATCATGTATTAACCTCCACTCTAACCCAACCAAACAATTTTATATATAAAACTTATCGTAAATTGGTCATAAGATGATTATATATTGCAAAAATTCGTTCTTAATGATAATCTGATGTCATTTGTAATACTTCATTATTACGATCAATGGCTTGCCATTTAAAGTAAAATCAGTTTTAAATTTTAGCCAACTTTTATTAAAAAATGATTCATAATACCAGTACGATCACATGAAATGTGAGAGTGATGGTTCCTTCAACTTTTTTGATGCGCTACATTGATTTTGAAAAATCCTTTTTGGTTGGAATAATGATTTTCATTTATTTCACAATTACAATATACCAGTACGATCACATGAAATGTGTGAGGGATTGTTTAATTAATGTTTTTGGGCATGGCCTATGCTAATTTTCGCAGAATCCTTTTTTAGTAGAAGTAATAGTTTTCATTTATTTACCGGGGGGAAGTGAGAGGTGTGATGACCCGGGTTTAACACGGGTTGGGTTGGTTGGGTCAGACCCAGGTCAGGTTTGACATGAGACGGGTCAGACCCGGGTCGGGTTTGGCATGAGGCGGGTCAGACCCGGGTCAGGTTTGATATGAGGCGGGTCAGACCCAGGTCAGGTTTTGACCCAAGTGGGTCTGACCCGGGTCAGGCCCAAACCCGACCCAACCCGACCCATTAAACCCCTAATATTTATATTTAAAGGTTTAAAGTGTATCCAAATTAAAGTATAATGCTAATTATCGATTAATAACGTAGTGATCGATATATAGCGATTTTTTTTGTTCGATGATAATCAATAATTTAATCTATATCGAGTACTTACCTATTTTCGTTATTAATTGATTTTTGATATATATCGATTTATAACAAGTTAATTGATGTGTAATGTTTAATTTTAATCGATATAAATCGATTATGCGTTATAAATCGATATAAATCTACGTATAATATTTCGTGATGAAAATTGATACTTTTGCGATTTTGATCAATTGAGCACATGATTTATATGATCAATTTTTATTAATTGATTACGAGGGCATCATAAAATAATACTCTTAAAATATTACTGTAAAAAACAATTTAATTCTTATTATATATATATTTATATTTAAATAAAATTATTTACTAATTTAATTCGTAAATATATAATTTATTTATTAATTTAAATATATTTAAATATATTTTGAAAATTACTACTTATTGCTAGTAGCGATCATCACTAGTAATTAACAAAAATTAATAAAAGTTTTTTGCTGAAATAAAAATTAAAATTTGATTAATATTAGGGTTAGGGTAAGAACTGGGATGGGGCAGGAGGCATAGTTTATACCAAAATTTTATGGGAAATTTTTTTTGTTAGAGCCTTAAAGGTAATTTCATAGACAAAATTTGAAAATACAAAATATACATTAATAATCACCACTGCGATAAATAGCAAACTTCATATATTTTATCAGTATTAATTTATAAAAATAAAATTTTAAAATTTTTACAACCTTCTCATGCCAAAGCCATAGGTTAACAAAAGATCATTTGGCTAATTTTTATCAAGTGTCCCAGAATTTATAAAAATAGCTGTAATTAGTTTTTTTGGGGAGTTTTTTTTTTTAGCAAGAATGCTAGGGCTTTGTCAACTATAGCATCTATAAATTTTGAAAGTTCATGGATTTGGACTGGACCCAGATCTAAGTGATACAGGTTTGGTCCCTAATTTTAGATCTGAATTGATGTTTGAACCAGGTTTAGATCTTAAAAAATATCTGTCTGGTCTGAATTATGTAAAACACTAGTAGGGATTCTAATTTTTTGCTGCAACAAACCCCAAATTCTGCTCGTTTTACATTTCAAATTATGCGAATTATGTGATAAATTTTTTAAAATTATGTTACAGATTATACAAATCAGATAGAAATATGTAAATTTTATTATTATAAATTTTTATCGTTATTGTTATTGTAAATACTTAACACATCAGTAACTTACCAATAAACCCACAAAATCTGTGTAATATAAAATTATGAAAAGAGTTGTGTTTAAAAAACTGTCTTTTGCACTAAACAAAAAAATTTCTTGCAAAATTTTAGTATAATGCCACACAAAGTTAATTTTTCATTTTGTATAACCTACTGACCTTTTTTTTTAAATTTCAATCACGCCAATTATTCCATTTTTGCTATTTAATTTTTTCTTTGGTATTAGGGGCATGCCATTTATCATGTGATTTTTACCACAGATACATGGTGATCACATCTATATATTATATTAATCAATTAGAATTAGATAAAGTGATCACACCATACATGGATAGGGGTGGCTACTAAGTAAAAAATATTACGTAATAAATAGCACGCCCCTTACCCAATAGTGACCTTAATTTTCTGGAATTATCCTAATCAACTTTAATAAATCTTCTGCTATGGTTAAGAATAGTGTTTGTAAAAAAATTTAAATTTTCTGGGTGTGAACATGAGCATATTAATTTATAGTAAATTAAAAAAAAAACAAATCCAACCAGCCAACTGAAATTTTGGAACACTATGTTATGCAAAACAAAAAATTAACTTTGTGTCCTAATATATGTTTCTTATTAAAATTTTAATAATATGTTTTATTACTTACATTCTACCATTAGACCTCTGCAAAAATTACCCGTGTGATTTCAGAAATTTTGAAGGCTATAAAACCAATGTTACACATTGATGCTTGAACTGAAATCGGTATATAGAATTAGCATGATAAACACACTTTCAGAAAACATGCTTCATTTATATCTCACGTGCGCTTGCTGCTAGTAGCAGGCCTTTAAAGTCAGACAGGTACTTGCCTAAGGGCCGGGCCTGGGCCTGTACCTGTCTGACTTTGAAGGCTTGCTGCTAGAAGCAAGAACACGTGAGGTATAAATGAAGCATGTTTTCCGAAAGTGGGTTTATCATGCTAATTCCGCATAACAACTTCAGTTCAAGCATCAATTGTGTAATATTGGTTTTAGAGCCTTCAAAAATTCCGAAATCGCACGGGTAATTTTTGTAGAGGCCTATCTACCATTATTTGAAATTTCAAATCTGATAATTTATGAAATTTATGTTTCGTACAATTAACAATAGGAACTAGTGTTTCGCAAAAGATGGTCCGGTCCGTTAACGGACTGAGTTTGGACACTTAATTTATCAGAATCGATACGGGTTCAGACCCACACAAAAGATCCGCCCGGAAAATACCCGGTCTGGTCTTATTAGATTGCTGATTGGCTGATTTCAGAATTTTCTTTTTTAATTAGTAAATTAAAGAAGTTTGCTATTTATCACCACCGGTGATCATCACTGGTGTTCAATTTACCAATTAAAATTCAGGATCAGGTGTAACATGTAGATCAATTTTTGTGTAACAAAAACAAAAAATTTTTAAAAAATTCCTAAAATTGCTTCTAACCTAAAATTTTGCCTATGAAACTACTTTTTTTTATACAAAAAAAAAATTCCTCATAAAATTTTGGTATAAACTATACCCCCTGCCCCATCCCAGTTCTCACCCTTACCCTAATATTAAAGAGATTTAATTTGTTTTGTTTATTTTGTTTTATGCATTGTAAATCACCAGTGATGATCACCAGTGGTGATTTGTAGTAATTTTCTAAAAATAGGGGATGGCTAAAGCCATGTACCCACGTGATTTTTTGAAATTTTAGTTAAAATTCGTATTAGAGTCTGTTTAGCATTAGGGTCGGGGTTAGGGTTAGGACCAATATAGGTAAAATTACCTTCCCGACATTTTTTATAAGATAGGTTTAGAATGCCATTTTTATGTTCTTGCGTTTTTTTTTGTTTTTTTGACTTCTTCGGGCTGATCCGTGTAAACAAAATTTCGCGACAACAGGGGAGACCGTCCCAAATAAGGAAATGATGATCGCCAATCAAAATAGTAAATGTTAATTATATGATAAATATCATGTATTGATTAGCCAATAAAATCGTAAATTTTTATAAAACAAAATTTAATTAAAATTTGTAGTTAAAATCCAAAATAAATGCCGCTAAATGTTACTGTTAGATAAGTAAACATGCATTTATTAATTTAAATCGAGATTATTATTATTTAATAGTATTTATTTTTATTTATTTACCAAAACCTCAATAATCTATGTATGTTTAATTTCACGTATAATTCTATNATAGTAAAACCGTTACATCGAATTTTTTTTAATAAGTTTTGGCCAAGACCCTGACCATAGATCATCAAAACACTTGCTATGTATACTCTTTTTTAGCAAGATCTACTCGAGAAAATGTTCTCGCGTTTTTGAAATAATTGTACTAGTAAAAAAATGTTCTCGCGTTTTTGAAATAATTGTACTGGTAAACGTACTGGTAAACTAGTAGGTCTATTGTCGTATTCGATATTCATATTCATAATAGTAACAGTAATAGTACTTATGTACATTTTTACTTTTACAAAATTTCATTAAAGCTACATTAAACCGTTGAAGAAATTTATCTTTATGAGTACTTCGTCCTATGTTTATTGATCAAATATTCGTGATTTTTTTCATTTTTTATTTTTTGCTGCCGGATTTTTTACTAGGCAGATGAATTGATAATTACGAACATTAGAGACCACAACAAAAGAATTTGCCGATCCTTTTTAAATAAATTCTCTATTTTTTATCCGTGATTAAATAACCCAAAAAAATAACCAAATGTTGCATTTGACCTTGGGCAACCAAATATGTACATGGGTTAATAGGATGGTAAACGGACTAACTATGTCAGGTGTATTAGTAATTTTAATGTGATCAATGAAAATTAAAATAAAAAATATCATTTACTTCGTTTACTTGTAAAGAAAAGTACAAAATTCTAAAAGATTTCTTTAAGTCTTCTAAATATTGCGCTTTTTTTTCTAATTTCTTATGAGTGAAATCTCTTCACAAAAACTATCTCTAAAAAGTTACGCTCGATTTTTTGCAAAAGCTCTTGTAAATTTTTTATTTGTACTTATTGTACGAATTTTTTTTTTAATAAATTTGTATATTCTATTAGTTGAACTCGAATGTAATTTTGTTTTTTTACTGGGCAGATGAATTGATAATCATGAACCACAACAAAAGAATTTGTCAATCCTTTCTAAATAAATTCTCTATTTTTTTACATATTAATCCATGATTACTCGCGCAAGTTAATGAATTTATTTATTTTTTGTAGCGCTATTTTTAAATTTTCCAATACCGTAATAAAATATAAGTCAACGATCTACGTCTTTCTTAGATTTTCTTTGCATCTTATGCAGCTCTTTATGGCTAATAGTGGCTAATGATAATAAATTGAAAATTATAAAACCATTCTGAGTACTGATGTACTGATTAATCGGGTTGTGTAAAAATATCAATCAATGATAAAAAGGTACCAAAACCAGATCTTGTCTAAATTTTCTCTAAGTACTGATTAATCGGGTCGTATAAAAATCAATCAATGCTAAAAAGGTACCAAAACCAGATCCTACCTAAATTTTTTCCAGTACCAAAGATGAAATACCAAATCCAGATCTTGTGTACAACTTTTTCCAGTACCAAGAGATAATTACCAAATCCGGACACCAATCCGGTTCTTGTACACGACTTTCTCCAGTACCGGAGAACTATCAAAGCCTGTTCTGTAACTAATCTGTATTATCGCTCGATTTATTATTAAAAATAGTACCCTTATCTCGAAATAATCCACATGGATCTATTCAAAGTAATCATATTACATACCTGTTTGTTCAAGACTCACGAAGATAGCCGCTTATCATTCTCTCAAAAAGATTAATCAGCAACAACCTCAAAGTCATAACGTACTACTAAACAGTTATTGCTATTAACCGCGAAAGATAAGTAACTTCTTTCTGAATCTAAAATACTAGTAAACAGGGGTTTCTATTGTCCTTAGTGGTTGTCAACAAATAATTCGATTCCTTCGATAGTTCTACAACTCGTGTAGGAATTAAAAAAAAAATTCCTTCAGTAATCGTGTTGTAAATAAAAAAAATCTATTACCGCCTATAAAAAAAAAAGTAATTTAAAAAATATATATATATATTTATAAGTACTCTTATTTTTAGCTAGAAAAAAAAAA
>QKWP01001283.1:83275-111144 GCA_003550325.1 Gigaspora rosea | reverse complement strand
AATCGAGATTATTATTATTTAATAGTATTTATTTTTATTTATTTACCAAAACCTCAATAATCTATGTATGTTTAATTTCACGTATAATTCTATCTATAATTCTACGTTTAATTCTATATTTACTCAAATTTCTAATATTTTACACTATACCAAATTACATTACACAACTATAATTCTAATAAGAGACCGTTGTGATGTTAATACACATCGAATATATAACCTTCTATCATATCTTAAAAGCTCCTATATAATAATAAAATTAATAAACAGTAATGTTAATTAATATTATTCGAATACTTTCAATTTCCCTAAAGGATTTTTGTGCAATGCGTATAATAAAAAAATATATATAAAAACTAATTTTCCTTCTATACTATTATCCTTAATCGTTATTTTGAGTTTTTTTTTTACCTTTTTTCTTGCTTAACAATAAGATTCTGTCAACGTAGTGATTGTTAATTACTTATAACTTCTACAGGTAAAATATAATATGAAGGTCGAGGGATTCAGAGGGATTCAACTGATATTATTAAAGTACGGCACGAATACTTCAAGTTTTCTTAGTGCACTTTACTGGGTTAAAAGAAGAGATAATCTACCCGAGCTTCCGAAAAAAGTATTGTAACACGTATAAAAAAAATCCCGAATCAATTGAATCATTTGTGTAACGATCTGCAAACTCGGGGCATACTCGGGACGGTCTCCCCTGTTTTTCGCGACTCCGTTTGGTTGATTTACACGAAAATGTCACGTGGGTACATGGCTTTAGACGGCCCCTAAAAATAGAAAAAAAATTTTAATTAAAAAAAAACAAAATTTATTAATTTATTAATTTAAATATACTTAAATATATTTTATACAGCATTAATTTATAAAAATAAAATTTTGGTTAACGAAAGATCATCTAATTGTCCCAGAATTTATGAAAACAGCTGTAATCGTTTTTTTTTTTTTTTAGGAGAGGACACTAGGGCTTCGTCAACTATCGCTATAGCACCTATAAATTTTGAAATTTCACGGATCCGGACCGGACCCGGATCTAAGTGATGCCCTAATTTTAGATCCGAATCGATGTTCGGACCGGGTCCGGATCTTTAAAAATACTCGATCTTTAATTCTGGCCATTTTATGCGCAGATTATTATTAATTATGCGAAATTCATATGCGAATATACAGTACATATGCTTCTGCGGTAAAATCTGAATTATGCGCATATTATGCTATCGCAGATCCGCGGTATTCCTACTACGTAGGTTATTTTCTCTCGCTTTGCTCACGCGTTGGGCTGCTTTTTGGGTTTGTATCACTCGCACAAATAAGTGCACACCCCAAAATAATATAAAATCTTTACATTTTCTAACGCCGCATATTTGTATAACCTATAAAAGCACCATGTCTGAACAAAGTAGTCTAGCTACTTCTACAAATGAAGAAAAATCCGTTCCTATCTCAGTTGAGGTGGTTCGGAAATACAATACCGAGCAACTTATACAATTTTTGCATGAGAAGGAAGACCTGCAACTTAACGATACTCATTTTGAGATCTTACGCAATGAAGAAATTACTGGTCCTGCTTTTCTCAGTACGACCGAACAGATGCTAAGAAGTTATGGCATGAAGGGTGGACCAGCGTTAGTTCTTGCAGAATTCGCCCAGAAGATTAAACAAACAACTGTCACCTTCAGTCGTCAGGTCTCGAACGTGCGAGACATGTTGTCAAACATGAGAACTGAAGGTTGATCGTATTTTTTTCACGTCGTTGACCTGGTAAGTTTTATCACTAATCTCTTTTGTCTATCAGAAACTTTCTCAAGTTACGAACAAGAAATACTCTCTTTAAGAACTGAAGTCGCCTCTTTGAAAACACTGCTTAACAAATCTAATCACGGTATGTATAAATGGTGAAACTTTATTTGGCTCTGGATTTCGGCGAATTTTTATTAACCATCACTGTGCTATAGAGTTTACCGTCATCGTTAAGCCAAAGACGGTCAGTGGATTCAAGTGGGTCGCAGATATCGATAAAGTAACTCTTGATAATCTAAAGAATGAAATCAAGGACAGAAAATTGTCACCGGTGTTAGAAGATAATCATTTTGCAATACTTGAATTTTCATATGAAAATGAAAGTGAAAAATTTATCCCTAAAGATGATCGAGAATTTTGCAATTTGCTTCGGATATTCATTTCAGAAAAAAAATTTAGATTATACATATCCATATCATCTCCCTCAAGACCCTTCGCGAGTTGGACACTCCCAGAGGTATGCCAGCTCTATGGACTTTGTGATAGTGAAGATGATTCATCATTAGATGTATTTCCAATTTTCTCTTGTGGATGTAAAGATTTAAATGATGAAACATCACAGGAAGTACTTAAACAGCTTATATCAGAATTAAAATTTCGTGTTAAGTCTTCTTCAATCCATTCAAATGAAGCATCAAAATCACATTATGTGTTTTCATACCTTCTTTCTGGGGCAAATTTATATGATGGGATGTTTGATATTAAAACAGAAAAAAAATCACGGGGCCTAATGGGCATGGGCCAGTTAATTTCTCAATAGACTTAGCCAAATCATCAAAAACTGCTTGTGTGACAGAAGTTAAGTACAAAGATTTTGAGAAGGGTGTTGCTCAGAATGCTGTTCAGATTGAATCTGTTTTGACTAATCGCAAGCGTAAAGCCGAAGCAATGAAAGAAGCATTTGTGAACAAAATATTCGGAATTATTACAGATGCAAAAGAATGGCGTTTTTTGGAATGCACTTATGATGATGATGGAAAACATAATTTCAAATTATCAAAATCGATATATGTTGATTATGAAGAAGATATTGAGACTAAAGTCAAAAAGGTTCTTGGACATATTGCCTGGGTATTGGAAGAGGTAAAGAAGCCGGCGGAAGGTAAGAGTAAAGAACAACAAGGGTCGAAAAGACAAAAGAATTTAGAGTAGTAATATGAAATTAATGTTATATTATGTAAATATTATTTTGATGACTAATGTTATATTGTGTAAATATTATTTTGATGAATTGTGTACATCAAAAATTAATAATAAAGA
Source organism: Gigaspora rosea (assembly GCA_003550325.1). Lineage (NCBI taxonomy): Eukaryota > Fungi > Glomeromycota > Glomeromycetes > Diversisporales > Gigasporaceae > Gigaspora > Gigaspora rosea. The sequence continues at coordinate 108,078 of QKWP01001283.1, read as the reverse complement.
TCGGGTTTTGCACATTTTTTAATCGACATGCACATCCTATATTTTATTTCTGTTGATAGAATTTCTAAGTAGTTAAAGCTATAATACCAGGAACGTAATACAAAGTACGAAGTGTATGGTTTACCGGAGAGTTAAGTGATGTGTACAAATCCGAGGAACTGATAGGATGATTAAAACCTGTGACTTTAGATTTCTATATTAGTTCATGCGTATATGTTGATGTGCGTACGTACGTACGTACGTAAGTAATTCGATATATTTCTATAGTGCGATGGATTTAATTTCTTTGACCGGTCATTGATTAAACACAAAAAAGTAAATAATACAACAATATAACCTCTGTTAAAGTAGTCTTATTAAGAGTTCTCTTATGTGCTGTACGGGAGTGTGTGATTCTCAGTATCTGATGAAAAAACGTTGCGTGCGACCAGCACTTTTGAGAGGTGCCTAGAATTAATTGTCCAAAGAAACTAGTAGGTTGATCCATTCTGGACCTTGCCGAGCGTAATATGTCTTTAATTATTCTTTTTAACTATATAGTGTATTATGAATAACAAACTACGTATCAAGCCCTTGAGTCCGGTGTTACTAACGTAATATTTCTGCGCCCTAATATCACGATACATATTAACTTATTCTACTCCATTATCATCATTTTTCCTTATTATTAAATTGATCATCATCCTTGTATCATCTTATCTTATCTCTATTTTTATTATCCTAATTTGGGGATCGCTTAAAGCCAGGTACTGTACATCACAAGATTACCTGATATGTAACCCGGATCCATCTGAATAAAACAATGCGAGACGACAAAGACAAAAACACGAAAAATATAAAAAACGGCTATCTAAACCGGTCTTGGTCCACTAATGGAAATGAGATTTTGCTATATCTGATATATAAACCATCTTTTTATTCTTGATATAACCCTACTTTAGTATCAATCGACTTTAATTAAGGATTTTGTTAAATTTAATAGGTTGCGATATCGCATGTTAATATTTAAAAAAAAATTAAAAATTATTATTAGTTAATAAGGTTAGGGTTCGAACTAGTATTAAGATTATGGTTAGAGGCGCATATATATGCAAAGTTAAGTGCTAATAACTTTTAATTAGAACCCCAAGACTAGTTTTTTTTTTAAAACACCAGCTAATTTAGTTTAAGTTTTTACAATATCAGATATAAATAAATTTTTTTTTACGTAATTTAGAGATCATAATTTGGACCAATCAGAAATATGAAACAAATTAAGTATGTAAGATATAAAAAACGTGAATTCGTGTTACTATATTGAAGTACAGAAGTATATACTAAAATAGACTATATAAAAATTATAACTTTATCAAAAATTCATCATAGTAATTTTCGATCATGCAATGCCTATCAGAATTTCTTACACTTCATGGGCTATCTCTCGAGGAAAATCCTACGACATACCGTGCTCTTAAGACGCTTAAACACATTCCCAAAGGTTCCACCATAATTACATCACCATCTCTTGCATGTTTTCCAATTCCATCCATGATCAATGTTCGTTGTAATAATTGTTTAGAAATTCCAATTGAGCCATTAAAAACGTGTTCTAGATGTCATAAAACGTTCTATTGTAACGTAAAATGTCAAAAACTTGCATGGTCAGCACATCACAAAATTTTATGCCCTATATATAAAAAGGAAGGAAATAAAACCTTAGATAGTGATTATATGGATGAAGAAATGTTAAGACGAATAGCATTAAGAATAGAGAAATATTTGAAAAAAAAATCATACCATGAAACCGAAACAGTATCATTGACAGGTTTAAACGAGAAGGTTAATTGTGAGACATTTTTAACATTAATGTCACATCGTGAAAAACGGACACCAGAACAATTAGAAAAATTTAAATCTATTGCGAAAAATGTCTTTTCTGATTTGGACCTACAAAATATTACGCAAGATGAATTGATAACATATTTATGTAGATTTTCTTGTAATAATTTTAATCTGGATGATAATCAGTTATTTCCTTTTGGCGAAGGAACGTATCCTTTATTTTGTTTTTAAAGATTATTATTAAATTTTTATAAGATCATGGGAATGATATTTCTTTAATTTTTTTCCTCTTTTTTTTTTTTTTTCTTTGGCAGCTACTCTATTGGATCTTTAATCAACCATTCTTGTCGCCCGAATGCTATAATGATGTATTCAATCGGACAACAAACAAATAGTGGTTCACAAATACTTAGAAGCATTGAAAATATCAAAGCTGGTGAAGAGATTACAATATCTTATATTGATGTCGCAATGAGTCGTACGTCTAGACAAAAATTGTTGAATGAAAAGTATTTTTTCAAATGTCAATGCCCAAGGTGCAGTTCAGATAATGTTAGTATAGATATAACAGAAGAAGAAAGAAAAGTATTAGTAAATATTGAACAATTAACTGAGATGAGAAATAACAGAGAAATAAATGAAAAAATCATAAAAGATTTATTGATTTCTCAAATGCAACAAAATTCGATGACAAATGATCCAATTTCTTCTATTATTTCGAATATTATTATCAAACTTTTACCGCAATTAACAGAAGAAACATCAAGATCAGATTACATACAAACCTTAGAAGTACTTTTCAACAACATACACACAACCATTACAAATCAAAATTTTTTTACTACATCATCTCTTTCTTCCGTTACAAAACATTTTTATGATCGTATCGATTTACAACAATGGAGAGAATCATGGATTTTAGGTCGTTATATTCTTGCTATTTATCTTTTAATATATCCAAGATTTCATCCAATTATTGGATTGCATTTATTTAGTTTAGCAAAGTGTATGTGGAATGATGCTTACAAAGATAAAGATAAAATTGTTGAATCATATGAAATAATAAAAGCAGCGAAGAAAACGTTAGAGATTACACATGGGGATGGATTTGAAAACAGAATGATTGTTACCCAAGTCATGGACTTAGCAACCAACATGCAGACTGAATTAACGGAAATAGAAAAGAAAAAATAGTAAATAAAGATATGTGTGTTTACATGTAGATTATCTGTTATTTCGGAACGTGTATGCTCGATAATTCAAATTATTATATTAATTTTTGGGGAAAAAGGTTACAACTGCTAAAAACTTTCTTGCGATTTTACTCTGATACATATGTGGGGCGCGTTATTTTGAGACGCGTATGTGATTATTTTTCAGTTCAATATAATTTTTTAAAATTTCAAAACAACGTTCACGTGTGTTATTACGCGCTTATATGGTACGTTATTCATGCTTTATTTTTAAGAGAAATCTTTCTCCGACGATATATTCACACCAAATTTTGCACACTAAATATAAAAAATCAAAGTTTAATTTAAGACTCAAAATGTATGTTTGTTTTGCTGTTTATTTCAGACTCAATTATTAAATTCAATGAATTGAACACTCAGACTTGATCAAAACAAAAAAGTTTATTTTCCAAAACAATTGTTTTTAAGTAGAGCAAAAACTATTACATTCTATCAGAAACATTCTTATATTTCATTTAATATAAAAAAATACTTACATTCGTCCTATAAATACTTTCGTCTAAAAAATAAAAAAAAAAAAACTATTCTATTATATACAAAGAATAAAAAGAGAATATGTCTCATCTTGAAACTAAATCACATAAATTACTCCCCAACTTTTCGAATAACATGCCTCCAGCTGAAACCTCTACAAACTTTTCACTTTCGTTGCCTAAATTCGTTTCAGAATGTTCATCAGCTAGTATAACATCTTGGGAGACAAACGAAAATAGTAATAGTACAAAGGATAATAATGAAGTATCGTATGGAGATAGGTAATGCATAAAAAAGTTGGGAAAATAATTGGCGTTATATTTTTAACCATTTTTAAACGCGATAACTTTTAAACGCGATTGAACTTAAATGTAATACACATAACTCTGGTTATATTGACATTTTTGGGCATTAAATAAACAAATATCAATATGTCGACATTTTATATTAAATTTTTGAAAAAAAAAATGTCGGTATAACCAGAGTAACGTTTATATTATATTAATATCATAAATCATAATTATTTCTGTAATCATTATATAGATTTATTCCTGTTAGAACCGGTGATATGATATCCGAGTTTCAAAGACGACCTATAACGTCTACAGAAGAAAAATCACCAAAGAGGAAGAGGGAAGAGCCAGAAGGTGAAAAAGAAATTCATATTTTGTTTATAATTATGTCAGTTGAAATTTGGAATGAATTTCGTTTATTTTTATTTATTTGTTTTATTTTTTTAGACAACTATCTTCATCAAATTATAATCCAAAGGACGATGTTTCCTCCTCCAAATTCTAATGATGATATAGTCAGTCATATCGATACTTACTCGGTAAATTCGAAACAAAAATTTCTTAAATTCCATTCGGCATCGCCAAAACGCCGTGGTATTTTAGATACTCCCTTTAGAAGTGTGTATTCTACAACTCCATTTTCGCGACAAGTAGAGGATTTAATGACAAAACCTCGCAAACCTGTTAGAATAATTAATCCATTGCCATATCAAATGCTCGCATTTTGTAATGAATTGATGCTCAAGGTACTGTACATATATTTTTTAATACTGTATATGATATATATATATATATATATTTATTTATTTATGCTTGTTATTTACCTTGTTTTTATTTTTTTTTTGTCTTTAGGACGATTTTTATTTGAACGTGGTAGATTGGTCTACTTCAAATATTTTAAGCTTGGGTCTTGAAAGTTGCGCTTATTTGTGGAATACTGGAACATCAAAGGTTTGCGATTTTATTAAGGTTTCGTGACTTATTATTGATTTTTACACATACTATATATATATGTATACTATATATATATGTATATATATATATATATATATTTATTTATTTATTTATTTATTTATTTTATTATTATTTTTTTTTAGATGGCAAAATTATGCGATTTGGGCTTAATATCTTCTGTTTCTTCAGTTAAATGGCATCCTCAGGTAATAATATAAATAATATAATATTTTGTTCAAAAATATATTTTGTAACTTTATAATTTATAATACCAGGGTTCTCAACTCGCAATTGGCACAGCGGAAGGCAAACTTCAAATTTGGGATACTCAAAAATTGATGAAAATCCGCGATTGCACTTCGCATAGTTCACGAGTTGGTAAGTAAATAATCATTATTTTATATATAGAATTTGTTCATATTAAATATTTTTAAGTTAATCTTTTATACTTTATATATATTCCTAGGAACTCTTTCTTGGAATGGAAACTTATTAACCACCGGTAGTGCCGACCGTTGTATATTCCATAGAGATCCAAGAAGTCCTTATGATAATATCCGTATTTTAACAGATCATAAATCTGAGGTAAGCAATTATCTAATTATAAATTATCATTATTCGAATTTTAAATTAAATTTTTTATTATATGAATAGATATGTGGATTGAAATGGAACAATGAAGGTGATCAATTAGCAAGTGGTGGCAATGCTAACGAATTATTTATCTGGGAAGGCTTGAATTTGTCTCCATTTAGAAAACTTGATGGTCATAAAGCTGCTGTTCGTGCTCTCTCATGGAGCCCTCATTCCGGAAATTTATTGGTGAGCGGAGGTGGCCATTTAGATAGGCAAATTCGTTTCTGGAATACATTGGATTCAAGATGTTTAGCCAGTTATAATGTTAAATCGCAGGTATCTTATTTTTAAAAAATTTTTTTTTCTTTTTCTTGTCATTTTTATTATTCTGTTCAACAAATTCTTTTACAAAGGTGTGTAACCTACAATGGTCACCTACGGCGAATGAAATTGTCTCAACTCATGGATGGTGGAAAAATGATGTCGTCGTTTGGCAATATCCATCAATGGAAAAGATTGCAACTTTAAAAGGTCATAATTATCGTGTGCTTTATTTCTCTTTATCTCCTAATGGTGAAGATATTGTCACTGGTGCTGGTGGCGATGATAATACTTTACGATTCTGGAAAGTATTTAACTCTCCACCCAATAACAAAAAGAAAATAACCAAGTCTGCTTTCAAGTTAGATGAGCTAATTCGGTGAAAATGTTTTTCCCGTTACTCATTTATTGTATATTTACTGTATTTTATTTATTTTATTTTATGCACTTTATATAATAGAATTTCATAGTATATATAGATCTTTATTTATTGTTCATTTTTAACTGGATCATAATATACTTCAGTTTAATGTATATTAGACTTTTCTTCAGAATAATGGTAATTATCACATGTACAGTAGTACGTACGTATGTACAAGTGTGTAAGTGCGTCCGTACATACGTCATTTATGCAAGTACTGGGAATGTTTAATTTTCACATTCTTTAAAATAATATTATTATATGAACAATATTATAATTTTCGGGTTATTCCGAATTTCGAATTCTACACAAAATTAATTAAAAAAAGTTACATAATAAACAAACATGCATTTTTTATGGGGAAAGTAAACTTATGGTAATTACATAATTACGGCTTATGTTCTCATGAGCCGGTGTTTATAAACAAAAAAAAAAAAAGACAATAGAAACTATTCCATAAATATTTAACCGATTTTTCAAATAATTTCAAATAATTTCAAGTATTTTTACCCATTTGATTTATAAATTATATTTTTTTAAGTGATCTTCCCAAAAAAAAGCCTCAAGCATGTGGTAAAAATATTGATATATATATCGGAAATAGAAGTTTGCTTGAATTTAAACAGATTCACGTAATTAAGTTTTCTATTGTTATCGATATGTTTGGAATATATATTATTTGTCATTTTAAATACGATATTTACGAAATATTGTCAATATTGAAGGCTTTATTTGACTTGGAGTATATTAATTTTTTATTAACAAAATGCTATATCTGTATATCTGATATCGTATTATCGCATTGTATATCCAATTATATAGCGGAAATTGATTTTATTTTATTTATGATGATAAAAAAAATATTAAAATATTAAAATGTAAAATATTTAACATTTATTTTTTATTAAAAGTATATCCTAGTAATTTGATTTATAGATATCTCTGCTTAAGCTTGTAAAAATCTAAAATATCTATAACAAAAATAGTAAAAATTTTTTTAAAAAGTAAATTTAGTAAACTTTGTTTATTTTATTTTTAAAATCTTTAAATAAAAAAAAAAAGTTTATTAAATTTGCTTGAGTAGCAAATTTGATAAATTTATTTTATTTACTTTTTAGAAATTTTTAGAATTAAAATTCAAAAAATTATTAAATTTGCTTAAATAGTTGTTAAAATATCTTTATATAAAATTTGTATAACTCAAAATATTTATAACAAAAATAAATAAAAAAATTTTTAAATATATTGTTTTTATTTTTGTTTACTAGAAAAAAATAATAATATTTTTTTTTAAACATAATTTTACTAAACAATAATCATTACATTTTCCTTATACCAAATCTTGTCAATGCAGAGTTTTCACTTTTAGCTATCTTTATAGTTTTCCTAACCAACTAAATAGCAGCTTTAATACTTGTCCACCAATTGACCAAGTTCTTTGCAAAATTAGTATCTGATTTACAATATGGATCAAATACAGTATCTCTACTAATTATATTCTAACTATATAAATCTAGTAGATTTAGATTACAAATAAACTAGACTAAGTTTTTATTCTTGTATATAATTTATATATATATGTTTTTATACAATTTAAGCTAGTTATAGAAAATTAGAGGGGTTAAATAGGCAATTCCTGTAGTTGGGTTGCAGGTATAGTAGCTAGTATAGAATCTTCAAGTGAACTATTTAAATTAAACACCAAAAGTATACATGTAGCTAGTTGTATCTTTGTTTATATAACAAATATTAAGACCAATAAGTAGTTTTCTTGATCTGTTATTTTGAATAACTCCAAAACAGAAACTTTAATACAAAAAAAACATTTAAGTCAGTTATAAAAAACTTTTATATAATTATTTATATAAATTATTTAATAAAAATACAAGTAAGACCTTATCTTAAAAAAAAAAATTAAATTTGAATAGTGTCAGCTAAAACAAGGCTTATAGCTTTTTTTCTATTTTAAAAAATTACATTTAAAATTTAATATAACAATAACAATGATGATCTATTATTAGTATAATTTGCAAATATTAGCCAATTACACGAATCCTTTTTTATGGCATTGCAGCAAGAATCAACAATTGGATATCCAAATTTTAATTTTAGATCATATTTAATTGTATATAGGATTTCAAAAAGTAAGTCTTAGCAAAAATTTTATTATATAAATTAATGCTTTAAATATCAAATTGTATAGAAGAATTTCTGCTTTATATAATGATATAATTAACTCATTTTTGCAAAAAATGCTATGAGCCTTGTTTTAGTTGATGCTGCCCTATATAGTTTAATATATTAACTATTTTAAAAAAGTGACAAAAAAATTAGGTGATTTTTAAAAGGGAGAGGTAAAAAAAAAGTGAAATTATATATAAAGAACCTAACTATATATATTAAAAAAGAGGAAGAAGAATAGGTCTTTAATAAAAAATAATTAGATAATTAATAACATGGTCCTAAACAAATTTGATAAAGATTTTTAAAATTAAAATAATATATAGAAGTAAGTCAATAAAAAAGGACAAATTCTTTTTAGTGATTTTTTTAATTTTTAAATAAAAATATCTTGACAACTACTTAACCAATTTTTATAAAAAAATTTATTAGATTTAATAAAATAGTTAATAAAATATTTAAGCTCAAAGTTGAAAAAACTTCTATTTAAAAAAAAATTTGTTTTTTTATTATATTTAACTATAAATAGACAAGTCCAAAATGTGCACTTAGAAAGGTTTGCATTTAAAGAGAGCCAATTAAATTGCAGCCTTAAAAATTAGATTATTAGGTTTGTATAACATAACTTAAATACTAAAATTTAATTGGTTATATACATTTAGAGAAGTAGTTTTATATAGAAAATATTTGAGAAAATGAGCATTTTGCAGAATATAGAAATGTACAAAATGTATATTTGCATTTATAGTAATTGCATTTATGGAGATCCTACTCTTATATAGTTAATGGATATTTTATATTCAAATAACTATATATTATTAAATTTGATTTGGTAGTTATTAAATATTATATCAGGACCCAGACATCTAGTACAGAGATCATATGTTATGCATTTTAGCAAAAACCCCCAAAATTTGAGAAGCAAAAAAAACAGTTTTTGCAATTATCTTGGCATCTAGTGGTCTAATTTGAATGAACTTTTTTTTAAAATAAAGCTCTCAGTGAGGCGCATCTAATAAAAAAAAAGTTCATTCAATTCTGATTACTGGATTAGAATTTATTTAAGTAAATATGGCTTTGTTATTTTTAGCAAATTAGATTAAAATTGGCCAAAATTCAGTTATGACCTATATGAGAGATATCCTGAGTCCTATTATTTTTTATTTAAAATTTGAAAAATTATTATTATTATTATTTATTAGAATAAAAATTTTATTTAAAAAGATGTATTTAGAATATTATATATTAAAAGAATCTATTTTGACAATTTTTTAAGATTTTTTTATTTGATATTTGAATAAATATAGATTTAATAAAAAAGCTGGCTATGCTAATTATATAATAAAAAAAATTTATAAATCCAACTTGAAAAAAAAAAATTATATACTGTATATATTACTATATATAGATTATTATACAATTCAATTATTTATAATGGTTTATATATAAATATATAGGCTGCTTTAATATATGGGCTACCGTCAATAGATTAACATTCTGAAAAAAATTAATGCTTTAACTTTCACAGCTCATAGATTGATGAATTTCGAAGCTATTGTAATCATGTAATAGTCAAAAAAAAGCTTAAGACCTAAGCTTTCTTTTGATTATTAAATGGTGTTAATAGCTTCGAAAGTCATCAAGCTATGAATTGTGAAAGTTAAGGGATTAATTTTTTTCAGAATGTTAATCTGCCTGATTTCTATTGATGGCAGCCCATATCTTATAATACCTATATTAAAAATTTTTTGATTTTACAGATAATAATTTTTATGTTTCAAAGCTTTATAAGTATTTAAAAATTTAAATAAAAATTCAATTTTATTTTATATAATTAATACCAAATCCTAACTCTAATCTTAAATACTAACCATTAATGAAAATTTTGAGTTACTGCATAATAAATGTTAAAAAATTATAAAAGTTGATATATATATCATTATTCGGCAAAATTTTTGAATAATGGTAAATTGGTTCAACCGGGCAAATGAACACGTGTCGCTTTGCTATTCAAAAATTTGCCGAATAAGGCTATACAAATTTAATTACTTGGTTTTCATAACTCGAAACTTTTCAATAGACCCGGCCGGCCGGCCGGCTTTTTTTTTAAAATTTCATATATAAAATTTTATAAAATTATAAAAAAAAATTTTTTTTTTAAATTCCACCCGGTTATTACAGTTGTTTTCATTATTTTTGGGACATTTGAAAATAGTTGATAACCGAATCGATAGGTTTTGTTGTCAGCCGACGGCAGTAACCTATTGACTCTAGACTCGGTAAATTATCGATTCAGCCGCCAAAAAATTTTTCTGATGTCCCAAAAATAATGAAACCAGCTGTAAACCATTTATTAGAAGTTTCCAAAGTTTGACCCGACCGGGTTATAAAAAAAACCAATTAATTAATTTTGCATGGCCTAATGGTGTTATCCAAGAATTTATGGTTTGTAGAGAGTTGTCGACTGAGTTTTAATTCGAGTAACGTGATTAATAGGCCATTTGATCAATTTGGCCCAACCAATTCGGTCAAGAAACTCTGAATAACGACTAGCAAAATTTACGATTTTTACAAATTTTGATAACAAGAATATAATAACGTTTAACGTTAAATATAAAATATACAGTATATTTTAAGATTATAAGTAATAACAATAGAACCTAAAAATAGAACATGCTATTTAGACCATTCTAGACTAATTAACAGGGTGTATCACTAATTATGGTCAATAAAAGTCGGAGATTCAATTAGGCTACGAATAGACATAATTTAATTCAATAAACTAACATAAATGTACAATATCGATAATGATTTTTTATTCATATTGAAAAAAAACATTATGTTGATTAACTAGGTCAAATTCTAGTTAGCCAAATACAAAACTTATTGATCATGGGGTTTGTCGTATACAAAACCGTGGAATATAACCTACGTAGCCAGTTATTAATGTTTGTAATTATCAAGATAATTGAAAATTTTTATTAACAATAAACATCAAAATTAAAGAAAACAATTAAAAAAAAAAAAAAAATAAAAGAAACTTCAATAATATTATAACACTAAGATGCAATTTTATTCGTATAACCTAAAGTTATATAAGGTTATATAGATTTGATTTTTTGATGAACAAAAAAAAACAAATAATGAGTTGTCAATAAATATTGATACCTGAGGATTTCTTCAAAGAAGAGTATATTTATTTGTTTATATAGTATATTTTATTTGAAACGTTATGTTTGTAAATAGAAATATATATAGTTCTTTTAAACTGTTATAAGATTTTGATATTAAGAGGTGCAAATTTTTTAAAACGACTAAATATTTTATTCAAGGATAGATGATTAATATAAAATATTTTCTTTTCGATTATATAAACTCTATAAAATGTAGCAAACAAAAAAATATATCATGAATTCTGGTTCTGTTCGAGACCATATAATTTATACAAGGTATTTATTATTTTTTTCATTTATTTTTTTAAACAGTTATTTAAAAGCAAATTATTAAATAAAGACCTTGTCTAAATGGTTATATTATCCGATTTTTGTTATATTATCCGATTTTTTGATATAATTCATTGATAATATATTTGAAGCTTTTGTATTATACGTTTTGTCCCATCAATTATATTAATTAGTTGTCATTTTTTTTAAAAATATATTATAATATTGTATACACACGTGATTGTAAATAATTGACGTTAGAAAACTAATGTTTTTTGTGGTTTGTTTGTTATCTCTATTTCCGAAATATGATAATTATTATTTATATTAAGTAAAAAAAAAAAAATTGCCTATAAAGATACAAGTGTTATGGGATGTAATGCAGTAAATTTTATTCGTTGTCGGTCAAAAAAAAAAACAAAATATCCATGCATGTTATATATATAGGAAGTACGGAGCGATAATTCAGGATTATTCGATTGAACAATCACTTTACAAATGACTCAAATGTAAATGTTGTGACTACAGTAACTCTATTCAATAAGCATTACATTATATATATATACTTCATTGATTGGGAGTTAATAATTTTTTTTTTCACTCTGACGAACTCTAGTTTTTTTTCTTTTTTTGCTGTCCTATTATTAAACAATCCTTGGTTCGTAAATAACCGAGGATGGTCAACCGATTTAATTCTCGAACCAACAAAATAAAATTGATTTATAAACGATTTAATTCTAAATTGTTTTGATATATATATATATGTGTATATATGTGTATATATATACTGTATTTTTAAAAATTTCTTTATCACATATATAACTCACACGTTCTTTTATTCCATAATAATTTTATTATCTGATTTCGCATAATAATAATATTGTCATGGCGTCAATGTTCGAGATTGGGTTCCTTGTTTTTTGTATAGGATTCACCTTTGTGTCGTCCGGGTTCATGCTTTATCAATGCATATCCAACTTTACAAAACTACGCCTTGCATGGTAAAAAAACGACTTTATTTTTTTTTCTCAATTCAATAATTAAATCGCATTTTAATTCTAAGTTCTTTATTTTATTTTTTTTTTTAATTTCTCATAAATAGTCTTATATCACTTATAACTATATTGATTATCAGTGTGTGTAATTTCATCCGTGATCTAAACGCTCCATTGATGGGGTTAGTAACATATTGGTTCATATTTGCTCTCGTAAGAGCGACCTACACAACAATTTTGGCCGTATGTATGCTAGACATGGGCCGAAAATTTTATGGAGAAAAACGGTGGAATACTATACTATTTAAGTCAACTATTTTTCAGTTGATCATTTTTGACTCTGTAAATATAGTAGATGCTACATTGATCTATGTTGAACGACTGGACCGTCCAGAATTTCCTCTGTTTCTTTCTCAGGTTTGTAAATATAAATTTAGTAAATTAATACGGTATCTGAACGCTCTTGACATTGTTAATGTTAAATACTACGTTATACAATGCTAATGCACCAATTAATGATTTCTGCGCAAAAATTTTTATTAATGCATTAACAAACAAAAAAAAAAAAAATTAATCAAATTATTTCTTTTAGTTAATTTTAGGAGTTTCAACCATCACTTCTTCATTTTTATATGCCTTCTTACCGGTTCTCACCGTACATATAAGTAAATCAGCAACTCAAAAATGTCACATAAATGCGCAATCCGCTGCAGTTGGTACATGGTACATGACAATCACGGGGATTCTGTCAATAATGTATCTTACTCTTTACCTTGTTATATTTTGCGTTAGTGATGAGTTAAATTATTCGCCTATTGGTAATGCTTTGGATTGCCTTTTGCGCACTGGAATTTCTTTAGCTATTGGTTTACCACCTCCTGTCAAAGTTATACACGTTATGAAAATGAAAATTGTTGGCCGTATGTCAACACACGTTGCTCCACGTGATCAAAAGCGAATTCTTGTTAATGACCAAGAATTTGAACAAATTTGTTGATGTCGTGTTTGAGAAACACATTTATTATTTTTTTGCCATTTTTCATTGGTTTTTGTAATTTATGTATGTTAATTAAAACTGTTTACTTTTACACTTTCTGTTTTCGTAAATCTGTACTGATAAAAAACATTAGTCATGAATCAATGCTAGATTTTGTGATTCCTTTAAATAGTATTGTAGAACTTCATTATATAATATTTAATGATTCGATTAGAGGGACATCAATGGTTGTATAATCTGAACGTGGTACAAAAATTCCGTTTTTAGGTCAAATATCATTTAACGTCAAATTTTCTGCCCGGCTGCACGCGTATTACGTAAAAAGAAGACTAAAACTAATTAACGCACACATTCACACACTCACACACTCACGAACTCACGCACGCAAAAAACATATTACGTAGTTTCACAGAAAATTAATAAATTCACTTTCCCGCTCACATTACAGCAATCAAAATCTCTTCACTTGGCCCAAAAAAAAAACATTGTGAGACCAAGTATAGTGTGAAACATTTTATATCTCCGCGGTCGATTCTAATAACGATGCAGGTATTGCATATTCAGTTTCGATCTAGTCAAAATTTAGATTTCGAAGTAGTACTTGAAAGAACTGAATTTGAATGCTATCAATGGAAAAGGGCGCCTCCGTTATTTAATAAATTATTTAATAATTTATTACTTGGTAACATTCATATGTGATAATTATTGAATTAATAATTTATTACTTGGTAACATTTAATAATTAGTGTCACATCGGTTTTTATTGTATATTTGCTGCTTGCAAAACCGTGCGAGACTAATTATCACATTGTTTGGGTCGCCCCCAAATAGTTTAACTTCACTAGTACAAATTATGAATGACAGGCCTACCGGAAAATCAATTGAAAATTAATTTTTGTCATACGTTATACAATTAAAATCAATTTGAAATCCAATTAATGACGAAATAATTGCAATTAATTGCAATTTTTCTTTATTATATTGCGTAGAGCACTACATACAGTACCGATTTTTAAATATATAGGCTAATTACGTAAAAATTGCAATTAATTGACCAATTGTGGTTGCGCCAACAAATCAATTGAGTTCGAAAAAATTGCAATTAATTGTCCCAACAATCAATTATTCGGTAGGCCTGCCCAAAATTACTGTTCTTTAACAAATAAAAAAAGACTTTGCAGTTTATTAAAGTTAAACTCTTTTTTTAAGGAATTTATCTAATAATGGATATGTACGCGAGAAAAATCAATAATTTCTATAACACACTAAGATTGGTGGATGGACATCACGCGAGGTCCATGCGTGTCTCACAAATGCTCAGGTAACAAAATGATGGCAGAAAAATTCGTAATCAGGTGATTGTGACCCAATCAACGATCAATAAAAATTAACATTAATAATACAGTAATAAATTTAACTACGTAAATTTTGTATAAATTGTTATGCCGATAATAAATTCTGGCTGTATTATGAAGTTAGAACGATCAGAAATCACCTGATCACGAATTTTTTCTGTCATCACTTTGTTACCTCAAGAGCTCAAACCTGAACTTAATTCTGTAAAAAAAAAAACAGCTTCATCTGAGTAAAATAATTTATTGTCACTTCATCTAAATTAAATGGTAATTTGGTAACGGCATAATAAGGTTAGAGGAATTTACACTAGAGATAAATCAGTCAATTTATTATTTAGTTTAGAGGCCTCGCGTTTAGATTATTTATTATTTACTTTCGAGCTATTTTATTAATCATCATGTTACAATTTATTATTTTAACACGATTTATCCATTCAGAGCAGGGTTGGCAATGGAGCCAATGGTGCTCAATGGTTGTTCGAATGGAGCTTAAAAAACTAGTATCCATTGGCTTCTCCATTGGCTCCACTCAAACTCCATTGGGCTCCATTGGGCTCCATTGAACTCCATTGCCAACCCTGATTCAACATAATTTGGTTATATCAGATATACAGTATTTATTATACGACAGGGTGAAACCTTTCAAACCAATACAGTCAAACCGTAAGTATGTACTACCATAAATTCTCGAAATAGCGGGCATCCGCGCGCTATTTCGAGTGCATTATTTTGAATATAGGTCAATTTTTTGAA
Organism: Gigaspora rosea; assembly: GCA_003550325.1. NCBI lineage: Eukaryota > Fungi > Glomeromycota > Glomeromycetes > Diversisporales > Gigasporaceae > Gigaspora > Gigaspora rosea. The sequence goes on along the minus strand of QKWP01001283.1, from coordinate 92,241 downwards.
CTATGTACAGTATTAACTGTTAGCGAAATCGAGTTACCAAAAATTTGTGTAATTAAATACCTTAATATATTAATTAAAATATTGTTAATTTATTTAATTTAATGCACTAGAATAACTGATAATGTTTTTAAAGTTGAAAACTTTGATTTTTCAAATTTATTGTAATTTCACTTTTTTTGGTATGTTGTATTGTATTGAATTCTTAATTGAAAAAATGGCCAGAATTGTTAGTCCAATATATCACAAATTGATGGCATTTAGTATAGTTTACTCTTTTTTTTTTCTTTTGGTCTTACTCTTCTGGTTTTACTCTTGGTCTTGGTCTTCATAAACTGAAAAAAAATGTAACATTCTCTTAATTAAGAATACTAAACATAATAAGGGCGCTAATATTTATTACCTAATATTTATTTATTATAGAGGCTTACCTTTCTACCCCTAGGTAATATATTTAGTTAAATTTAATTGGCTAAAATTTTTTATATAAGGTAAGGTTTGGCTTGACCCCATCCCCTAAAATATTACCTAATAAATGTTGGCGCTCTAATAACTTTTAAGAAAAACTTTTTTCCTGTATAGATTTAAACTGTAGATTTCCAACTTCTTTATTTTTTTATTTTTTTTTTGTAGATTCTTTGCTGTCTAGATTAATTGATAATCACAAGAATTTTCTTCTGTATATAAAGAAGCTATTTTTGTAACTATATTATATATATATGTGCATATATATCATATGATTGCTACTACCGGTAATCATCATTATCTTTTGCAGTATTACTGATCTCTTTACAGTTATACTATTTTATATTCCTTGTGTTTAGATAAAAGATCTACCAAAATAATTTTTTATCTGTGCTATGGCATTATACTAAATTAATAAATTTTTTTTGTATTGCTTATAATGCTCTAGAACATTTACTCTAAGTTATTCATAAAAATTAATAATTAATACTAATCCAATATATACAATAGAAATGGGACAAATTTATTAGATAAATTTGTCCCATTTCTATTGATGTCCCCCATATATATGTCAAATAAAATATTTTGTGATACTGAAGCTTTTTCTACTCTACGATTTTTGCTTACTTTTGTTTTTTGTATAAAACTATATTAACTCATATGACTATTGAACAATATGTGATTTTGCATATATTTTTTATTGAACTTAATAAAAAAACTAAACTGATTATTTTGATCAAACATACTATTGAAAAGGATATTCAAATTAGGGAGACTAATGATTATTAAATATTACTGTTACTACTGGTACTTCTCTTTTTAGACTTGATTAAACAATAATATTGTTACAATGCTATAGGCTTCTTGTATTGAATATAGCAAAGTAACAAGTTCACCCAGTGTAGTAATGTATTTATGAATATATATGGGGTAGAAATGAAGTATACTTTTTACTTCACAGCAGAAGGCAAACGGTTCGTTATAAAAATAGTATATAATTTTATTAAATAATATAAGTTGGTAATAAGCCTTGCCTGTAGAAATTACTCTAGAGAGGAAATATTTTACTTTAAAGATAATAATAGAGGGATAAGGATATTATTCTAAGCTAAGATTCTAGGTGAGTGTATTGAACTCTATCTTTTGCAGGAAGGGAGAAATGCTTCCTTTTATAACTTTTCTATCCTAAAAGGCAGTGTTGTCATAGGACAGCTTTAAACAATGATTTGACAATTTTGGACAATTAAATAAAATAAAATTACTTAAAATTTTATTAAGATAACCTATTTTTAATTTTAACTGGAATGTGTTCATTAACTAAAAAAATATATAGTTATATATTTTTTAGATAAATTTATTAATTATTAAAGTCTGAACAAGCTTTGGACAATCTTGAACGTTTGGACAATTTTGGACATGGGCAAGCCAAAAAAGGCTTTGGACAGCCAAAATGTACAACACTGCTAAAAGGTATAGCAATTTTATGGTTAATTTGTGCAAAGGTAACTAGAGATAATTATTATATTATTGTAGAGATAGAAGTATTCATATAAAGGTAATTAGAGATATTTGTTTAGGATGAACAGAGATATTTGTATGGTGATAGATGAGGATATTTGTACAAAGGTAGATATAAATATTTGTACAAAGGTAAGTAAAGATATTAGTATGAAGGTAATGTGTGTAGAGGTAATTGGAGGTAGTTGTATCATGTTTTGTATTACTCAAGTTACTAGTTGGTATAATCTTGTATTATCTAGTATAACCAAGCTGCAGTATTGTGGTGCAATGCATCTTATCCTTTTACCCAATAGAATATTTTTCTATATTTATATACTACAATATATCTAAGGGGAGTAGGGGTATTATGGCGAAGTTAAGTATGCTACAAGGAAAACTTTTTATTAACCCAATATAGAACTTTGAAATTTAAACCACTAATAGTACAACATATATAGAATAAATCTAATACAAAAATAAGAATGCATGATTTGTATATCGGTACAAGATCATCGTTTTTGTACACAGTACCAAAATCAAAAAATTTAAGGTTATGGAGGTATTGTGGCGAATTTAGAAAAAAAATTTTTTTTTCTTATTTTTTTTTCCTTGCTAACTTTTCTTGACTTTTTTTAGCACGTTCTTCTTTTTTTTGTGCTAGCTCAAGTTCTCGTGCAGCCTTTTTTTGGGCTGTTATCTCTTTTTTTCGTTTTGTCTCTGCAATCTTCTGTTCTGATTTCTCATTCGCTTCTTTCAATTGCCGCCAGCTTTCCTCATTCGTAAGAAGTCGAGCAAAAGGGAGCGTTTTTCTCTTTTTTTTAGGAGGGAGCAACGGAGAACCTGACTGCTTTTCGGGATCAGATTGGTTTCCAGAAGTTGGCTGAGAGTTATTGGCTTGTGAATTACGAACTGGATACTTTAGAACTGAGCGCAAAGTAGATGTTCCAGGATTTTTGTAGACGTCAAGCTCTTCTGTTACTAGCGCAAGTTGAGCTTTTAATAATTCATTTTCCTCCTTAAGCATTTTATTTTCTTCTTTTAACAAATTAACGTTCAACCTTGTAGGATGAAAATGGTTTGGTTGAGATGCAGAACTTGATTCGACAAGTTGGTCGAAAGGTTGGCTTGGTTCGATGGGTTGGACGAAAGAGTTGCTACATGAAGATAAGTCAACAAAGTTTTCAGTTGTTAGTGAAGCGTCCAAACGGTCGGGGCTAATGGCATTGGGATTAAATGGCCATATTCCCGTTGTTTTATAGGCATTGCAAATGGCAAGTGGCGTGTAGGTTTCAAGAAAAGCGGGACCAAGGACTTTCGCGAAAGTGTGTTTTGTTACTGTCATGCCATTATTATTAATACAATATTTATTACACGCTTTGTTATATTCGTTTTTTAATTTTGCAAAAGGAAGCTCTGATGGTTGCAAAACGTGTGTTGTATGAGGTGGAAGCGCGTAAAGAAGGATACTATTTTCTCGGCAAAAATCAACGCTTGTATAGTTAATATGGCTTTTATGACCATCGAGGATTAACAAAACAGGTCGAGCAGGTGGAACTGAGTTGATAAAGTGGTTAAGGTACATTTGAAAAAGGTCTTCGCGCATATACCCAGTATCTGTAAAACCCATTACAGTTCCAGACGGTGCACCTTCTAACAAGCCAGGAATTGCGCGAACACCCTTATAGATTATCAAAGGCGGAATATACGACCCAGCGGCAGAAATTGTTGGTGCTAATGAGATATGTTCATGAGAATTCCCATACGAAACTTTATGAACTTGGCGTGCACCTTTTTTTGCAATTACTTTTTCAGATTTTGGAACAATGACGAAACCAGTTTCGTCCATGTTCCAAATCTGCGCAGCGGTAAGTGAATTCTCATGAATAATCTGTTTAAGTTTTTCAAAATGGTCCTTAACAATTGTTGCATTTGCTCGCTGTGCGCGTGCCTCTGATAATTCTTGTGGAGTACGAATTGAAAGCTCAGGGTGATCCCTCATGAAACGCTTCCACCAATCATAACTTGGTCCCGTATTTCCAAATGGATGATTTCGTTTATTTAATCGCATAATTTCGATTATACAATGGTTAACCTCCTCCTTTGTTAGACCAAACCCGAGCTTTTGCATATTAAGGCAATAGCCGGCAAGTTGATCTTCTTCATGTTTAGTAAGAACGGTTGATGGTCCTGGGCGACCAAGAGGACCACCATTTTCTTTAGCCTGTCTAAGTGTAGTTTCTGGAATTCCAAAGCTTTTTGCAACACTGTTTAAGCTTGGACCTTTAGAACCGATAGGTTGTTCATTTAATTTGTCAAGTGCAGCACGAATTTTATCTTGTCTGTTAGTATTAGAAACTTGCATATTTATTTGATGTAACGAGATAATACAATAATGTGAAAACGTGACGAAAACGTGACAAAAAACAATTTATATAATAATAAAGTAACACGGGTTTACTATGTCATTTATTTATTTAAATGTTCAAGGTTGTTCAATGTCTACTGGTGAAAATAAACTTGTTTTCGTGATCCAAGAATTTTTGCGTCGCGATACATTTTATTAACGTGTCGCGAACCTGTTTTTATTGTTGGACCTACGTACGTACATACCAGAATTAAGGGGAATGTGTAGTTGTTATGAATTGTTATACATAAAAAATATAAATAAGTTTTTGTTTTGCGTGGAGTAAATTTCTAATTCCACCATAATTACTTCGCCATAATACCTAATATATGGCTTATATACCTTTATTTATTCGAAGTAAAAATAAATTAAGAAAAAGATTATCAAACTATATAAAAGTTTTGAACTTAGGTAGAATTTGTTACTGCGAACAAAATTACTTAACGCGCTAAGATGGATTTATTTAGTGCAAAAATTTTTTTGTATGTGTTCTGTTTTCTTTTTTTAAGTAAAAATTCGTTTAAATATCGATATTTCATGATCCAGTGGTCGGAAATGAACGAATTTGGCACCAATCGATTCGTCTCACCGAGACGAATCGAATGGTGTACAAATCGTTCAATTCCGATCACGGGATCAAGAGATATGCCGAATTCGCCATAATACCTTATTCGCCATAATACCCCTACTCCCCTTATATAATAATACAATAATAAAATATAACAATATAATAATAATATGACTAAATCATAATAATAAAATATCAACTATATAAAATAAAGTATACATTTATGAAATCTATTTTGTACTATATTACTACGCTATCCTAAAAACCTGTTTAGTAACAATATTAGCATTGCACTATTGTAACTAACTAGTATCTGCTTAAATAGAGCACTAATATTTATTAAGTAATATTTTAGGAGTGGGAGTCAAGCCAAATCTTATCTCATAAAAAAATTTTAGCCAATTAAATTTAACTAAGTATATTATCTAGGGTAGGACAGGATTGGCAATAGATCTTAATAAGTCCAATAGAGTTGCAAATAGAGCTAATAAAGCTCTGAATGGAACCAATGGATACTAGTTTTTTGAGTTCCATTTGCATAACCACTGAGCTCTATTGACTCAATTGCCAACCCTGGGGTAAGCCTTTATAATACTATCTTCCTTTTCTATAATCACGCAGTCTGTATCATGCAAACTGTATGATTGTATAAAGGTTTTTATTATGATGTGCTTATAAAAAGGTTTTTTTTATAATTTTATTAGTAAAGTGGTTGCAGATTTTGGTGTGATTATAAAAAGGTTTTACTATAATATGATTATATAGGAGGTGACTATATAGGAAAAAGACAGTAAATAGATATTAAATAATAAATATTAGTCTTAATTTACTAGTTTACAATTTGAACTATTATATCTATAATATTTGTTAAGAATTTTTATAAATTTGTTGCAGTAATGATCTTTTCTTTAACTAAATTAATTTTTTTATTCTAACTAAAGGTGAAAATATTGCTTAGATCAAGAGTAATTAATTACCTTTTTATATCATATAAAATTTGGAAAATTACTTAAATACGGCTATATTATATGAGGTGTTATATATTAAAATAGCTCTTTTTTACATATATTTTATTTTGAGATAATTGAGTTTAATCATTTGTTTAGATTTTCAGACTGATTCAGAATTAATTAAATTTCACTATTTTGATTGGATAAATATATGCAACGCACTTTGCGATATGCTAATTCATCGCACACAATATGTAAACATAATTTGTAAATCGTGTAGCAAAATTTTTATATAACAAAAATTTAAATTAATATAAGATTAGGGTGATGGTAAGGGTTAGTGTTAGAAATTAGAGTAGATAATAGTATATACCAAAATTTTGCAAGGAATTTTTTTGTTAGAGCGTGAAAGGTGGTTAAGAATAGGGTATTTTTTAATGCATATACATGAGGATGCAAGCATTTCGGGTTCTAAAACCTGAAATTAAAATTTGAAGATGAAATTGTTTTTGACCTATTTTACTTGAAAGATGAAATTATTTGATACTTTTTTTGAATAGACAAAATTATAAGGAACATATCTATATAAATTTTATTTGCTCTTCTTTATAAAAAATTTTAATTTTCTCTAATGAAGACGAAATAGGCCTTTTTCAAAAATCAATTTCGGTGGCATTACTAGTAATGCATAAATTTGCAGATCCTCTGCTCATAATTGGCCAAACACCAGTTTGGCCAATTAGAAACTGGGGATCTGCAAATTTATGCATTATACAAGCCAAAAAATACACTACCCTTAAGTAGATGAAATTTTTTGATATTACAAATTTTAGAAAAATTTCTTTATTTTGTTATACAAAGAAAATTTTCACATTATACCTAATCTTTAAATTTAATTAGTAGATTGTTAGGGTGCAATATACAAGCACATCGCAGTGTACTATGTCTAATTAAATACATATAGTATTATCGTGATAACTCATAAGCTTTATAATGCATTTTTTATAGTAAATCAAATAGAAATTATGATAATTTTAATATAATCTAACTCATAGTTAGCTAATAAGTAAAGTTATTGCTAGTAGTGTAGTGAAATTATAAGAATTAAAAATAAAAAAGAATCTTTAAATAAAGTTTTAAAATTATCTAAGAATGTCTAAACTTTGTTGCTTTTGATGAATAGGCTTGACTAAAAATAATTCTTTAGCAAACATGGGAAAATTTTTTAATTTACAAGAATACATCTACCATATAGAGGTGAGTCAGTAAAAAAGTGACAAATTATTTTTAGTAAAATTTTTTTAATTTTTAAATTAAAATATCTTAACAACTATTTAATCAAATTTGCTAAAAATTTTTTTATTTTAATCCTGAAATTATAGAGTAAATCTATTTGTCACCGGTGGTGACAATCCTGTGCCAGCCGTGCCAATAAGAATCAAGATTAGGTGTAATATTACACCTAATTATATAATATGAAAACGAAGCGAAAAAACGCTGCTTTTAAAAATATCGCAATAACTGAAAATTTTGACTATGAAACCACACTTTATTCTAGCAAAAAAAATTCCTCGTGAAATTTTACTATATAGTTACCTCTAATCCTAACCCTAACCTGAACCCTAACCCTAACCCTAATGAAAATAAATTTTACGTGTTTATATTTGTTTTGATTATATATTACATAGGGCATGTCACCACCGGTAACAAGCACATTTTTTCAATTATATAAAATTAAAATAAAAAAAATTTTATTAATTTTATTAAAATAGTTGTTAAGATATTTATTTAAGCTTAAAGTCAAGAAAACTTTTACTTAGAAAGAATTTGTCCCTTTTCTACTACTCATTCCCATATTAAGTAGTTACAAAAAAAAAAACAAAAAAAAAACTTATGCTAATTTGCTATAGAACTACCTATACATAATTCTATTCTAATATTTTAAGACACAAAAATTAAATATATTTTGCATAGCTCACTGTATTTGCCTGACATGGCTTTATTTATTTGAGATGATTGCTCAAATCTTTGATGATCAGTGATTATTTAATCAACCTAATAAAAAATCCTAAAAAAAAATAATTTTCAAAAATTTAACAAATGCATATAAAACTTTGCATCGAGTCACTGATATTCATGTTTAAGAGTCTTTTTGATTTGACTATCATTTATTTCAGCATCTGTAAATGCACTATGGGTTTATGCATGACCGGTTAATATTGAATATATTACAAGACATGACAACAATAAATAAAAAACATACAATTCATGATGATATGTAATGAATAGGGTCGTGCAGACCAACCGGATCTAAGATTTTTGCAAAACAATATTGCTTAACTCGCTATATAAATCATATATTCATTATATTCGTTTCTGGTAAGGAAATTCTCTTAACAGAGATTTGTTCCCTAGTGGATTCAAACTCATGACATTGCAACTTTGATCTGGGAGTGCTAACCACTACGCTCTTGATCCCTTAAAAAATTTATGGACTTTTTTGGCCCTCTCTATTCTTTTTCACAAAGCTTCATTTGAAAATTTTTGTTACAAAGGTTTGTTTTCAAACAACTCCATACTTATCATAACTGACCAATGGTCAGGTTCTAGAGTACACGACCAAAATCTGTAAAGGTAGCATAGAAAATAATTGCCCATTAGGTTTATTTTTGCAATATTACTAATTATATACATATATATTGTTAAAAGCAAAAAGCCTATAAAATTATAATATGACTAATCATCAGAAAATTTTATATATAGATATTGATCGATATATAGCACTTAATCGTTTTATATCGATTATATAATATCATTATATATCGATTAAAATATCGTTATATATCGATTATTGGATAAAAATCGATATATATCTATAATCGATATATATTATAATATCGTTATATATCGATTAAATTGGATAAAAATCGATATATATCCATAATTGATATATATCATTTTTTTATATTAAATCGTTATATATCTATAAATCGATATATATCATTTTTATATTAAATTGTTATATATCTATAAATAGATTATAATCGTAATTACTTGAAATGATATATAACGATTAACAGAT
>QKWP01001283.1:69118-81491 GCA_003550325.1 Gigaspora rosea | reverse complement strand
GAATTCGCTATATATTGATCACTATCATAATCGTTAGTAATCGGCAGAGGTGATTAGTATCGATAACTAGCATTATCGATGATTAACGAATTCGCTATATATCGATCATTATCATGATCGTTAGTAATTGGCAGGGGTGATTAGTATCGATATATAATTACTAGTTAGTAATCGATATATATCGGTCTATTTTTTTTGCTGATGATACATTTAAAAGTCTGCAAAAATTTCTTTCTAAAAATTATATATTACAAATTTGTTTGACATTGCACATTAAAAGACTTTATAGGTTGCGATGATATATTATTAGAAAAGGCAATCCACATTAAACCCCACAATTTCATGTAAAATAATTAAAGGTATAGTGTAATACAATATAAATATAAATGCCGAATTATTTGTTGTACATACAAAAATCAGCAGTTTATATAAACAAAGTTAGAATAATTTTAAAAATTAAAATAAATTAGTCGAAAACAATTTAAAAATTAATTTTTAATCTTATGTAAATATAAACAAGAATATTTCAATATATTTTTCAATTTTTCAATACTATAAAATTTTGCGAGGAGTTGTTAATTTTTACGAGGAGATCTACATAAATTATCAACTCTGATTGGTTAGAATCTATGTAAATCATATGATCATCACATGATTTGTTATAATTTGCATAATTTGCAACGTGATTACTATTAAAAATGATCTACGTTACACTCTACCTTTAATCTATTCCTTAATAGAACGTTTATGCATGTTGATCTGTATCGAATATTGGTTTGTATTTGAGGTAGCTGAAGATAATTCCACAGGAGTTGTTATCTATCATAAATGGCGTTTAGATGTAGATGCCACTTTTCTTACTTCTTTTAATATCCATATATCCAGATGTTCTACATGGGCCTGCTCATGAAAAATTATAATTAAGGAATTTGTCTGTTAAAATAATAGTACAAATTATTGAGTAACTTACTAACCCTAAATGTTAATAGTTTTTTTATGATGTCTTCTATCAAATATAATTGTATCAGTGTGTCGAGAATTGTGAATGACAAATCAGTCTCATCAACCAGAATACACTCTTATAGTAGTGCATTGAATAGAAGATGAAATTTCACTCTAAAAAAAAAAGTTTAGAAAGGACAATTCAAAAATCACAAACATATAACAAATTATTACTTACTATCAACTAGGATTCCAAATATCTCAAGATTGTGTTTGAGTTAATTCTTGTCACTAATACCATTGTTGTGCAATATTTGTTTTAGTTGAAAAAGTGCTAGTCACATCACCTTTAAAATTTTATCCCTATTAGCATTATCTTAACATAACCCTTAACTATCGCATTGCTAATATCTTCAAGGATGCTGATATATTCTTTGATGCCATTAATATTAATTGTAAGAATCCCGTCATGATACCAACCTATTTGTCGCCTACTTTCAAAAAGTTTTGATAGATTCTTTTGGTTTTTCGATGTATATTTTCTACTTCACCACTATTGGAAATATTTGAAATAAAATATTTATATACTTCTAAGATATGAAGAAAAAAAGTAACTTAGGTTTTTAATCGGATAAGAGGATTAATATTCAGACAAAGATCCTTCAATAATAAATTCACAAACCAGTCTCGATATTGATACTCGCTACTTGATTTATCATTTAGAACATATTTTGAAAGCTGGAAATATAATAAACTATCAATACCAAAGGTTAATAAGAATAAAACTATAAATAGCAGTAAAAGAATAAATAGTAAAACAAAAGGCGTTTACAATTTTCAATACACATCGTTCACCCAGTTCTCTAACCAGTCTCTTTAAAATTTGTATCCATTTTTATAATTATAATTTATAAATACAGAATCAAGTTCAACATATATGCCATTTGTTGCATCTAGTGTTTCGATCCATAATCCGACAATTCGAATTGATCCGATAATACGGATTAAATGCGGATATCCGAATTTGTTAATTTTAATGGATATATCCTTAATAAATGTCAGATTAAGGATAAGGATTATACGATCCTAATCCTAGATGCATAATATATATATTTGTGCCTCAGATCAGTTTTCCCAAGTGTGTAACCTGCTGATTAGATGTTCAAATGTCAACTGCTTGGGTAACGGTTTAACTATGTACACATATAAGTAAAAAATCTACCGCAATATATGTTCAGGTAAAGAAAAGATAAATTTTTTTTAAGTTTTCGTTAGGTATTAGAGCAAGACAGGTTTGCTGGCGTGAAAGATTCGGCTTAGTAGTTCAGGTTTGTTTTAGTAGTGAATATCACTTTTGCCCTATTCTGTTTACCATAATTTTTATGCATACAACATATACATTGTATTAGGAATTTATAAATTCAACTCAGTTGGTTAAAGTAATTCAAGTATGTTTATTTCTGATTCAATGAGGAAACTTTAATGCACACATAGATAAGACCTTTGGATCGGTATACAGTTCTTCAAATATTATCATTCTGACGAATGGCCTGATTTAAAGTTAGTATTGCAAGAATTAGGTGTTGTAAATCAAACCCGTAATCACAAATTCAAGTACTGTACCTTACCTAAAATAAGCTATTCATTTTACTGTCGCATAATATTCTTGTCTTATATGAGTATTGCCAAGAGAAAATGAGACAACATGCTTCAAGTTTATTATTTATTATTTACAAGATTCAGCCCTTGAAAAGCCTGATAGTAACATATGATATTACAATCAGATCTTTCATGGGCTAAATTTGGTAAATAATGAATAAATAATAGATTTTGAAAGCCCAAAATTTCATTTTCTCTTGGCAGCACTCGTGTCAATAATCGCATTAGTTGATAAGTATAAAAATCGTTAGTGTTTGAAATAATTTATATATCAGCTACCATAATTCAATTTATTAATGCTTACCTTTTATTTCATCCAATTCATGTTGATTTAAACAATAGGTTCATTTTTTTGGCATCTTTCTTGCTTGCATTAATTTAATTAATGTCTTGGAATAAAATGAAATAAAAATAAATATAAAAAAAATAAATTACAAAATTTTTACTTAAATCCGTATAACCTTTTGGTAGTTTAATATACAGTGTCATCGCTTGATTGAGTAAAGCCAAAGATTATCTATCTTTTATATTTATAAAGCTGCCTGATTCAATATTAGCTTGAAAATTCTAAATCCGGATTAAACCTAAAAATGATATATGTTAGAAAATTAAGCTTAATCGCGTTTTACAAAACTATACCAATACAGATTTTAAAATTGTCCCAATACCGATACAGTTTCATTTAATGCTAATCTTATCGTTGTGTTTTTATATTGGTTGAGAATTGGCATTAGAGTAAGACTAACTTTGATAAAACCTAATGGTGTTATTAGAAAACAATCTTTGGCTTATATAAGGTTTTTTTTTTGAGGATTTCTATAATTGAATTCGGATTAATCCGAATTATTAATCCGAATTTGAAATTTGAATTATAACTGAATATGTTGGGAAAAATCCGAATTTAATCTGAATGGCTTTTTCAAAATAGGATCGAAACACTAGTTGCATCCTTCAAAGCTTTTCGGTATTCATTAAGAACTTTTTAACATTCCTTATTTGAGATATCTTCGAAGTAATTGCTTTTTTTGTCTAAATATGAAGTGTATAAGATTTTACCATTATTATGTACACAAATCATATATAATATCATCAATCTTTAACCTTATTAAAAAAATTTTTGAAAGTTTGCTAATCTTCATCAAATATAGCACATAGAGAATCATTTTTATTACATTCAGAAAGGAATATAACATTATACACACAATTCTTTTACCAACTTCAGCAAATTTTTTTACTAATTTACTATTGGTAATTTGTGAAGAATTTGTCAATAATAATTTTATGCAGATTGTGGATAACAAATCAACTAATCTCTACATGCCTTAGCATTTCAACCTTCTAGAGTTAATACCTTTATCCAGATATATTTTTTATATTCGGATTAATCCAGTTTATCATAGTATACCAGATTTATTTATATCTGGATATAAAAACACTATGTCATATTATATCACATGACTTAGTATATATCCGGATATATAAATCTGGATAGAGGTATTAACTCTACAACCTTCTCATCATCTTGATACATTTTTAATAGACACATATTCTTCCAAAGCATTCTTTACTTGTTCTTCATGAGGTTTTCGTATTTTCATACTATATAGTAAATAACAAAATAAAGGTGGGCTAGAAAATTAGCAGCATTGATAATGTATAAATAACATGGATTTAGTCTAAACCATACTACATTTTTTACTTTACCTTACTTTGTCATTGTATGATCATTTGTTTCCAATTATTACTTGCTTTGATATCTTTTGGGAGGAAAATAGGCTTTTACCTAATTGTCCTAATAGTTGGATTCTTTTAGCAACCTGTAGAGCAAGGTGCTGATCATGGAATCTTCATATAAATTCTTATATCTTTCCAGGACAGCAGAGCCTTCAAATGTGTCATCATTCTCTAGTACAAAAAACATTTGCACGCACTTCAGGTTGGGGTTAAACTGGCTGTGCAAAGAGCCAGAAATACTTTTATTATAAATTTTGAGTATACAAGTATGGTAGTAGTAATGTTGTTAGTCAAAATACTTAATTTAGTCAACTATTTAGGCAATTAGTGTCCAAATATATTTTGACATGGCATTATTTTTTTTTCGAAATGTCAAAAGTCTAAATTTGCCTAAATATCTAAATAGTTGACTAAATAAATACTATGTGACAAATGTCTAAATAGTTGACTAATATAATACTATATGACTAAATGTAAGATTCTATTTAATTATAGCGCTTTGCAAAAAGTGTGACCCTGTAATTTATATGGTGATGATGGCGGAAAATTTTAATTCCCTATTGATCATTATTTTCATCAAAAATGTCTATGTTTTATCCGAAATCAATAAAATTCTTCAAGAATTGAAAAATCGGCTAATTTCTCGTGACAACATGATCTGCAAAAATCACACATTTTTGCAAAGCGCAATAAGCCAAAAAACTTTGTACATTGCTTTATATAATTTGTAAAACCTAAAAACTTACAGTATTAAATAATAAAAAATAGAATCTAATCAGGCAATCAATACAAGAAATAACTATAAATATTTAGAATTTGATCATCGATTCTAAAACAATTTTGAGGTTTCGATCATCAATTTTGATTTTTAGAATCGATTCGCATCCCTACTTCGTGATATTTACATACAGTTCTGCGGCTGCAATTGCAGTGCAGGGACCTGAAACAGATGCTGCAGGATGACACCCCGATTCTTTTTAGCTATATAGGCGTATGTTAGACATCTTTCTTATGCTTGTGTTTTCATATAGTTTAGGACCTTGGGGTTTAGAAAATTTTAGAACTGAGAGGTCAGTAGTTTATACATGAGTTGATTGGTATGGGTTCAAATAAATCGTCCTAGACTAGAGGTATTAGTGTTAAAGTATGAACGCTAGAGCTTGTTTGGATAGCAAACCTATTACTATATGTTTTTTCATATTATTTCTTAATTTAGACATTCGACATTATTTAGACATTTTGACATTATTTAGACATTTCGGCTGAATTTAGGATTTTGATAATATTTAGACATTTCGGCAGCCTAAATATCAAATGTCGAAATATTTCTACATGCATAAAACAATTTCGGCTAATAACATTAGATAGTAGATATGTGTAATAGGAACTGAAACATTAATTTCCCGAAGGATTAGCAATCGTAATTGTGCTGGGAATCGCAATAACAGTCCAGGTAGTTGTTGAATGAGCTTACATATTCAGCCGGTGGTTTCCTGCCTACTACAGCAAGCCGGCTGATTGAACAGGCAGAATTAGATGCTTGTTTTAGTGTAATGACTCTGGTTTGTAAAGGGTTTGGGTAGGATGAATTAAAATTTTGGATTTTTCAGTGACGAGTTTGTAAGATTTGGAATCTTGCTATGTTTTTACGGACCGTCTATGGACACGTATAATTTCACGTGATTTGCACGTATCAATCAGTCATGTGAACAATCATGTACTACCTGTTGTACATACCAGATATGTCGTAACATACGTACATATATATGCGAATTTTAGCAATCAATGAAGTTATTACTGTATTAATTATCAAATATAATACGCGCAAATTTAGATATAGACTTTTGACGTTTCTCTTCTGTTAGAGAAGTTATATGCATCATTTTTTAAAGGTAATAGTTTTTAGCAAATGTGTATGTATATGTACATACCATCTAGCATCTGTATTATACCATATATGATAAATGTCTGATATTTTTAAGAATTTAGGTTTTCTTACAAATTTAAACAAGAAAGTTACAATTTAATTCAGAGCCCAATATATAACGGATCCAAATTTATCAATTTTTAAGTTTATGATATCTTACTTTACTTACACTAATGCATATTCTAGATTTTCTTTCTCTAAATATTTATATTCTTCTTCACAGCCTTTCTTAAAATGAGCGATTCTTTCTACAAATAGATTTTTCCACAATTTGCTTTTTTTAGAACATATATTTTCCCAACCACTTATAATAGGGGGAACAGGTACATTTGGCTTGAGTTTTATAGCTATGAAATGTTGTCTTTCAAGAATATAAGCAAAAGCAATTGACGTATTTCGGTTCAGCGGTATATTATCGGGAAGAAATGTAAGAGATGTATACTTGCTAAAATAATGTACAGGCCGTTGAAAAGCATTTGCAATAGCGTATCCAAAGGATGGCATAGACATCCAGTGATCTTTACTACAGGAGCCTGCTTCCCATTGTGATATATAACATTTTATTATATTCTTTTTCTTTTTCTGAAAACAGTTGAACATAATATAACTTGCGGATACAAAGCTCATTCATCACGAAGTATTATACGTAGATTTATATCGATTTATAATGCATAATCGATTTATATTGATTAAAATTAAACATTACACATCGATTAACTTGTTATAAATCGATATATATCAAAAATCGATTAATAACGAAAATAGGTAAGTAATCGATGTAGATCAAATTATCGATTATCATCGAACTAATCAAAATCGCTATATATCGATCACTACGTTATTAATCAATAATTAGCATTATACTTTAATTTGGATACACTTTAAACCTTTAAATATAAATATACGCGTTAAATCTTAGAACATAAAACTGTTCATCAATTTTCATTTGTTTTTTCAAATCTTGCAACTATATGTATGGTTCTATCTATACTATCTATAGGTATACAACTGTATTGTTTAATTAATTTCAATTTAGGACATCCCCATAATTCACCAACTTCATCATACCAACGAACAAGAGCAAGTTCTAACGGATCTTTGTCTATCGCTTGGTAAAACTTGAGTATCAACAGAATCTTATAAATGATATTTTTTATATGCATTAGTATATATTACTCACGAAATTAGAGAATATCTCCTAACTTTGTCACTTATAGCCGTTATTATCATTATTTATTGTTAAAAAGCGTTAGAATATGTGTAAATCAAATAAAATGAAACTAATACTTACTAAGCCATACCAATTTAATTCATTTCCTTGATTATCAGGTGCATTTACTGTAACGTTAGAAAACATTGGTTTTCCATGAAAATTTGATATAGCATGAATTATATCAGTACTTTCTAAAGATACAGAAGAAAATATTTCTATACGATTATCTTCGTCAAGGGACACAGTTGATTCCACTTCGAAAAAATCATCAAGGCCAGTTAGTAGGTTTTGAAAGCCTTCGGCTTGTAATGGGTCCAAATTATTTCTATTTTTCTGAAGGAAATCTTCCAGTTCTTCTGACCTTAACGTTAAAGCGCATAGAAGTTTTCCAAACCCTTTCGTTCGGCGATATTTTTTAGGGACTTCTTTTTCGGTGAGTTTTTTCCGTTTAACCTAATAATAATCGATTATTAGCGATACTTAGAGATTATCTACTAAGCAACATTGGCATTGGACATATGTCCAATGCCAACGCTGATTTACTATATTTAAAATGTACTGCATTCAATATTTGTTTCATATAGTCTTTCTTGTTCGACATTCGATAAGGTATTTTCACATATTCCTTATAAAGTGTTTCATAAGTTTCAGTGGAATACTATTTATTGACCCATATTTTCTAATTGCAGGTACTACGTGATAGCACCAAGAATGAAGCTTTGGCAATTGTAGCCCACTTTTTGAATATTTAGAAAATATTTTAACTAATTCTTGGGCCCAATCCACGATTAATTCCTGTAAATTAATCGTTAATATTTAAACTTTTGTAAAAAGCTATGTATTTGGGATTTTTGCTAACAAAATCACCCTTCAGAACTATGAATTACATAGTCCTAAAGGGTGATTTTGTTAGCAAAAATCTTATTGTTTTATACCTGTAATTGATTTAAAGAATCGTTAGTAAATGATTCTTCTCGTGATGCAATATATATCCGAAGAAATTTGTAATGTACGCGGCATAACCGTTCATTACTAATTTCTGGCTTCCTATAATCTTTATATAGGTTGTCAAGCACGAAAATTATTACTTTCAATAAATTTCTTAATTCATCTGCTGTCATGCGTGTTATTTCGGATATATTTTTCAATATTTTGAACTCCTTATGCCTAGGGATCAGCGTTAATCGCTGCTCAAAGATTTGTATCACTTGTCTTCAACACTGGTCGTTTAAAAGTTCTTTAGTATAGTCGAGCATATACTTAAAGAGACCAAGATCTAAGGTATGCATTCGATCAGGGGAGATAGCCTTGTATATATTAAAGTTGCTAAAAAAAAAAGCATTTACTTATAAATAATAATAATAATAATAATAATGCATTTATTAGTTTACTTATACTAATAAACCTAATTAACTTTAATTTATACCTTATGTCCCAAAATGCATTTGGTTCAGGATGAATTGAATAATAATGTTTTTCACCGTCCTCTATTACTTTTTTCATATAATTAGGTGTTCTTGACGATATATTAGTCAAGTTAATATTATTCAAGTCATCCCTCGATACTAAACACAAATAACAAGGACTTCTTGATGCAGATGACTGGTAAACGTTAGCCATCTTACTGGCCTCAAGCAAATCAGCCAGTAACATTGAAATTTGTGGGACAAATGTTGTTAAGTTACCACGAACGACAAAATTAAGCTCCGGACCATCAGCAATGGGCTTGAGCAAAATTCTTAAGCACTCGTGGAAGACTTTTCTTCGTAATTTTCGAAATTCTTTAGAATTTTTTGTTGTGGAATCTTTAGCTTTTAAGATAGGTAGGTACCCGATTAAAGCTTTAGATTCTGGCTTGTTTCGCTGGGAGTTGGGTATGTTACCTAGAGTTTGAAACCGATTTTATTTGATTAAAACTGATTTTATAATATGAAAATAAAACCGATTCCAAACACTAATGTTACCTAAGGATAAAAATATAGGGTGTCCGGAAGATTTCCCCATATGGTCTAGGGCCGTTGCATCGGAATAAAGGATTATCGATAGTAATCGTTGACCAGGAAGTAATGACGATTCTTCTCGTTCCCACCAGAGGCAATTATATTGCTCTTCAAAGATACGGCACTCTACGTTATTTCTTATCTCCCTTTTATTTACAAATTTAAGAACTAATTGCTGATTTATACTATCGATCATTAATAAAGACTTTATTGTCTTTATTAATGATCGATAGTAAAACGTATAATTAACGCTTTGAAATATTATAATAGGAATTCTTTGAACATCATGTGAGGGATTGTTGAATTATCCAGAAATTCCTTTCCAAACTTTGTTGTTGGAGGGAGAGGCGAAACATCCAGATTTGAATGCTTATTGAAAAATTTTATAAAAGCATCACCAACCGAATTAGACAGTTGATGTTTACTAATAATTTCCATAAATTCACGATATGCATTATTGGGCCAATTAACTTCGTATGGATGTAGAAGGTCATGAATTGCATCATCAGGTGAAGCACCTTTGTAGTCTTCTGGATCAATTTCGATAGGTATAAAAGAAGACTCAGAATCTGCTGAAAGATGCTCTGTTTCCATATCGGAATAAGGTGATACTGATACGTCTTCGTTCTAACATGCAATTATTATATAACGTTTAATAACTTATAATAGCATTTATAACGCAACTAACTTTATATGTCATAGAATTTACATCATAGTTATTTTCTGTTTGCATAGAAGAATCTAACTCAGAATCTAACTCAGAATCTGACATAACTTCGTCCTTATTTAAGTATAATCGTTAATTATCGTTTTAAAACTTTATTAACAAATTATTACTAATTTACCCCATATATTATAGAAAATTCATCTGTATAAGAATCGTAACTAGAACTATAATCTGGAAGATTATAAATGCTAGCATTCACTTGCTCGCCAGGATCAGTTTGACTTGTCTTGTCATTAATATAGGGATGACTTTGAGAAATGTGTTGAGATAATGAACTAGATTTTGAAAAATCACGAGGACAATAAGGACATTGCCAACGCATTTTGAAAAAAAAATAGAGAAACAGAAAAAGAGAGAAAAAATGAAGAGAAAGAAAGTAAAGAAGCAAAAGAAAATAGAAGAAATAGGGAAAAGAAAGCAAATAAGAGAAAGAGAGGAAAAGCGAATAAGAACGGTTAAAAGACGAAAAAAAACAAAAGAGAACGAAAATATGAAAGCAAAAGAAAGCAAAATAAACGTAAGAAAATAAAGAAAAAAGCAAATGAGAGAATAGAAAAAGAAATAAAGCGAGAGATCGAAAGGTGAAAGATGAAACCAAAATAAGCGATATTAAGCGATATTAAGCGAAATCAAGCGAAGGAGAAAGAGATAAAATGAGAAAATAAAAGGGCGCTAGGACACCGGAACCTAGACTGAATTCTGTTCCTCGGATTTAAAAGAGAAGAGTGAACGACAAATGATAAAAAGAAAAAAAAAGAATATTGAATTAAAGCGATTATCAATTATAAAGAAAGTCTGTAAGAATGTCTAAAGGATAATATTCAGAGAATTTGCTTTGTATCTGTTTGTATCAATTTATATCTATTTATATCGATTTAAATCAATTTAACATTTATTTTTCAAAACAATTTCATATACTAGTAAACAACTAGCGTCATATTAATGCATGACCCAACATGTGCGCCAAAGAAACTTTATTTTTCAAAACAATTTCATACGCTAGTAAACAACTAGCGTCATATTAATGCGTGATCTAACATGTGCACCAAAGAAAAACCCGAGTGGCATCGGGCTTTCAATTATCTTTTGTAATGGACATAATTGATTTAATTTATTATCTAATAAATTAAATCGATTATGTCCGTTATGAAATATAATTGAAAGCCTGATGCCGCTCGGGTTTTCTCATTCAGCGAAATTATGCAATATACAAAAAACTCAACTAGCGTCATATTAATGCGTGACCTAACATGTGCACCAAAGAAAAACCTGAGCGGCATCGGGCTTTCAATTATCTTTTGTAACAGACATAATCGATTCAATTTATTACCTAATAAATTAAATCGATTATGTCCGTTAGAAAATATAATTGAAAGCCCGATGTCACTCAGGTTTTCTCATTCAGCAATATACAAAAAACTCAGCCACGCGATAAATCTCAGAATATTGTCATTACAAGTATAATGATCAAAAAACGTTTTCATCATTCAATTTTTTTTCAATCGGTACGTTTTTCATCATTACGTTTTATTTTTTTTATTTTTTTTTCCCTGCTTACAATAAGATAAGTATCTTTCAATTTTTTTTTCTTTCATTATGTTTGACATTAACTTTTTTTCCTGTTTACAAATAAGATAAGTATCTTTCAATTTTTTTTTTTCGTTACATTTTCTTCCGGTACATATTTTATCATTACGGTTTAATTTTTTTTTTTTCTGCTTACGAAAGCCTTTACAATTATATAAATACAATGGATTTCTAGTGTTTAAAGGTAATTGAAATTTCTTTTTTGTAATTTTGGAAAAATGAATAACACAAAAAACTCACCTTCCACTACTCCTAATACACTACATAATAACGAACAACCTTGAACTGTTCGTTCTCGATCGGTTTCTTATATACCTAAACAACCTTCTCAAAATGTTCGTTCTAAATCAGTTCCTTATGATGACTATAATCCTCAACAAACACCTTATACTTTTCATTTTCAACCATTAATACCGACCCTAAACAACCACAACAACAACCACAACAACAAACACCTTATACTTTTCGTTTTCAACCATATAATACAGACCCTAAACAACCACAACAACAACCACAACAACAAACACCTTATACTTTTCGTTTTCAACCATATAATACCGACCCTAAACAACCACAACAACAAC
>QKWP01001283.1:42858-55830 GCA_003550325.1 Gigaspora rosea | reverse complement strand
TCTACAAGTTTACTTAGAAATTGAAAATATATTTACTTAGTAGATGAAGTGGCATTTGTGGCTTAGCAATTTTATATAGTAAATCATATAGATCTGCGCGTCGCAATTTACTATGTATGGCTCACTCATTTGGAAACGGATTATCAATTAATTGTGTCAGAACTATAATTTTTTTATTTAAATGGGGTTAGGATTATTACTCATGATGATTTTTTTTATTAAATTAGGTCCAGAACTATTACTTACAATAATTCTTTATTTAATTTTAATTCACTGTCCAGAACTATTACTACGATGTTTCTTTTTTTATTTAATTAGGACCAGAACTATTATCTACGATGATTTTTTTTATTTGATCAGGCCAGAACTCTTTCTTACCCATGATAATTTTTTATTTAATTGGTCAGAACTATTATCCACGATGATTTTTTATTTAATCGGGTCAGAACTATTATACTCAATGATTTTTTACTTAATTGGAACCAGAACTTTTACTCAATGAATTTTTTTTTTTTATTTAATTAGGGCCAGACTATTACTCATGATTTATTTATTTAATTTGGGCCAGAATTATTACGATAATTTATTTATTTTAATTGGGTCAGAACTATTATGATGATCTTTTTATTTAATTGGGTCAGAACTATTACTATAATAATTTTTTTATTTAAGTGGAGTTAGAATTATTATTTACGATGATTTTTTTTATTGAATTAGGGCCAGAACTATTACTCACAATAATCCTTTATTTAATTTTAATTCACTGTTCAGGACTATTAATTGATAATCATACATGCAACATGCAGATCTATATAATTTACTATATAAAATTGCTAAGCCACAAATGCCACTTCACGACAAAGTGAAGTCATTTTTCTACTAAGTAAATATATTTTCAAATTCTAAGTAAACTTGTAGAGCATCATTTTCTGATTCTAATGTAGTAATAACATTAAAATCTGTTTAGCAGATGCAAAGATATTGCCATAAAATGATTTCCCGACTAATGTAAACAAACTATTGTTTACATGAAATGGCTATAGTAAAATTCATAGTAATGTGCGTCACAACGGATTATCAATTAAACTATTATTTTTTTTATTTAATTAGGGCCAGAACCAGTGTTAAAGATTTGATGTTCCCAGTGTTCCCAGGAACATTTAAAAAAATTTAGGAACATTAAATTTAGAAATTATGTTCCCTATTAGAAACAAAGTGGGAATATAAAAGTTATAATTTGTGTTCCCTATAGAGATAGTTTTTTTGTATAAGAGGGAGAGGAAGGGGGGAAGGGAGAGGGAGAGAGAGTATGTGTGTGTGAGAGAGTGAGAGTGAGAGAGTGAGAGAGTAAGAGAGTGAGAGTGAGTAAGAGAGTGAATAAGAATAAGAGAGTGAGAGAGTGAGAGAGAGTGACAGAGATTATAAGAGTGTGAGAGAGAGAGAAAGAGAGTGAGAGAGAGAAAGAGAGTGAGAGAGAGAGAGAGAGAGAGAGAAAGAGAATTAATTATAGAAATATTAAAAATTTTTTGGTAACATAAATTTAATATTTTATGTTCCCAAAGAACAAAAAAAAAATTTCAAATCTTTTTCACTGGCCAGAACTATTACCTACGATGATTTTTTTTTATTTAATGATGATTTTTTTATTTAATTTGGTCTGAACTATTACGATGGTTTTTTTTTTTTACTTAATTGAACCAGAACTATTATCCACATGACTTTTGATTTAATTAGGTCAGAACTATACAATGTTTTTTTTTATTTAATTAGAATTAGAACTATAATTTTTTTTTTATTTAACTAGGGCCAGAACTATAACCCATGATGATTTTTTAATTTAATTGGGGCCATAACTATTACTCACGATGATTTTTTTATTTAGTTGGGTTAGCACCATTACAATGATTTTGGAACTAGAACTATTCTCACAATAATTTATTTAATTAGAACCAGAACTATTAACCACGATGATTTTTTTATTTAATTGGGGCCAGAACTATTGCCCACGATAACTTTTTTATTTAATTGGGTCAGAACTATTACAATAATTTTTTTATTTAATTGTGTTAGAACTATTAATTGGTCAGAACTATTACTATGATGATTTTTTTATTTGAGTAAGGCCAGGACTATTCCTATGATGATTTTTTATTTAATCAGGACCAGAGCTATTACGAAATTTTTTATTTAATTACAATGATTTTTTTATTTAAATGGTGCAGAACTATTACTTATGATAATTTTTTTTTATTAAATTGGGGCCAAAACTATTATAATGATTTTTTATTGAGGCCAGAATTATTATTCGCAATGAATTTTTATTTAATTTGGGCCAGAACTATTGCACATAATAATGGTTTTATTTAATTGAGACCAAAACTATTAGTCTTATTTAATAAAGAATTTAATAATGACTTAGCTGCTTCTGTTCCGGTATTTTCATTTTGTTTTGTATCTTTATCTTTGATGAATAGGGTTTGATGAATAGAGTGATATATTGGGTGATGAGTGTCGAATGACTGATGAAGGAGCGTATATGAGGTCATTGATATAAGGGAGAAAGTGTAATTTTTTCTGCCTCTTTTGTCTTTTCCGCTAGCTCGATGCTAAGTCTAGCTTTGTGGTTTATTCATTGCGAGCCACAATTATTCGATGCTCTTCTAAATCACAGCAACTTAGACGATTTAAAGCACTTTTTGAGAACGTAACGTCAAGGCCTTATAGAAAAGAAAACATTTTGAAGAGAAACGCCAAGGTCTTGTAGAAAAGAAACATCACGAAGAAAAACGTTGAAGAGTAGCAAAAAAAAAAAAAGTGACGTTGCAGACAAACGGAGCTCAAAGATATCTATAAGCATTACTACTGCAAACGTTTTATCTCGTAACTAAAGGTCTAGGACTGAAAAATGTGAAGCAAAATAGAACTTATAAATTTTCTTTAACTTGTATGCAGCCAGTAATAATTTCTACCAAAGAATTTAATATGTATTTTCATGCAATTTTTTTATTGTTTTATAAATATTTCTTTTATATATCTTTAATAGCTGATAGATGTGAAAATTTTGTCATTCAATAAAATGAATGCGCTACAACGCTGGACTTAATAATATACCTTCAAAGTAAATATTTTTGCTATAAACAAACTTTATACATTAAATGTATTTAGCACTGCTTATATTATCCAGGAAAACGGTTATATCAGGAAAAAAATTGTGTCGGGAAGTGAGTATCGAGAAACGGTTGAATCAGAAAGTTATTATCAGGGAGATAAGACTTGTTTGATTTGGGTTAGACGGGTTCTTAGTTGCAGATAAAATTCCTAAGATTTATGATAGTGAATGATAGTGTCTATATTAAAGAAGTATCTCGCGCGAGATGGAAAAACGCGATTTCGCGTGACTTAAGTGAGATGATATCGTATCTCATGCGAGAAAAATAGTTTGATTAGGCCAATTTTATTATTAAAATATTAATAAGTGTATTTTATCACATGTCTCGCGTAAATTTCGTGTATGATCTCGCGCGCGATGTGCGAAATGTATGCTCGCGACATGAACATCTCTAGTTTATAGTCAAATTATATATATCTACCAAACACGTAATTTTGCACTTAATTGTCCGAATCTTCTTCGATCTTGTCCTAAGACTAATCTATTCCTCAAAACTATATTCCATCTTTAGGTCGAATTTTTAAAAATATGAGATTATTTAAAACATTTTTCTCTTGTAATGCTTTAGGAAATCGAAAGGATTTTGGGAAAATATCAACATTTCAGACTTACGAAAACAGCTGTCAAAGATTTTTTAAATAACTGCCTGACCTAATTTGGATGAAATTTTTTTTTAAATGAATTCTAAGAAGTGATATAATTAATTTAATAAAATTTTATAGAATTTAATCAGATAAATATTGAGAAATCATCATTAAAAAGGTTATCAGACAGTTTGATAGTTATCAAGAACTTGTATTCAAAATTTAAAATAAATTTATCTGTAAGATAGCAGAATTTTTTTAAATTGAAGAATTTTTTCTGCTATCTAACTAAATTTTTTATTAAATTTGGATGGACGTTTATGGAGAAACTTTCATAATTCAACTTCAGTAGGTTCAAAAACTTATGCGTGACTAAAATGATAACGATAAATTACACATATACTGATACGTATCGATATTATATAATTATAAGTTAATATTTGCATAATTTAATATACATTTATCTAACATTGCTTATTGCTTTACTTGTTCATGGACGAAAATTCAGAGCTTCTTTCTGCATATATCATAATTTATGTTAACGTTATTGATGACTAATTTGTTATTAATTATTATTCGAGCTGTTCTATTTTATGAATAAGTAAAACTTCTATATCTACATTATTATTCGTAAAGTTTCGGTTTTTTTTCTAAAAATTTATTTTCTTGATTTTCTATTGCATCATAGTTTTTTTTTCATTGATCTTCCTTGTTTCGAGACGCTTCATATTGTCCCACCCATCAAGATTCCAATTTTTAAATTAACAAATTACAGTACGTCAAAAAATAATAAAAATAAAATTTAGACACGTCTATTTAGTACTGAAAGCAGGGTTATCAGTGTATATGAAAATAATGAAAAAGACAATAATGTATTAATATTTGTGAAAATATGAACTATGATGTTAAAGGTATAGATATTGATAAATATTTTAATGGATGAAAACACAAGCGATGAGATGTCACTATGAATTACCTTGAAGGATTAGAAGATTTTATATTTAGAATTAATATACCATCGATGGATTTTAAGGTCAAAAGAATCTGGAAGTAACAAGAGTCGTAAAAATGGTGTATTTGCCCAATTGCTGATAATCTATGTGAATATGTGAAAAATAATGGTAGTAACATTAATAAAATATGGATGTGATAATGATAAATTAGCTGGTTCGATCGTGAATGAAAATGATGTAACGTTACGTCAAAATTAAAAAAGATTGCATAGTTAAGATTAATAGAATTTATTATAATGATTTTAATAAATTCAGAATATTTTAATTATGTAAATATTTAGCTCAAGTTGAATCAAGAATCATTTCGTAATTGAGTCATATGATATGACACCTTGCATTCACAGAATTATATAGAATTACTTTATAATGATAATTAGGAAATCAAATTTACATGTTAATTTTGATCATGTGAATAGTTTGGGTCAAAATTTTTGTAAAGCTGGTATAAAAATTAAAGTTCCGAACATAATGATGGATTTCTATTAATGCCGGTAAAACTTTGTAATATTAGTACAATTATCATGTGACAATGTACTATTTATTGTAAAGTTACGTTACAGTTTCGTAAGTTACAATGTAATTTACATGAAACGTAACAAAGTAATTTATTATTAATATTATACATCTCTAATCATAATTCATAAATATTGGAGGGTCCATAGTTCCGGGCCGAATTATATTGGTCATGGGCCAAAATTATCTTAATGTCGACTGAATGAAAATTACGTATAGCGGTTCCAATATCTAATGGCAGAGCATATGATTCTGGTTCTTTTATGGAATAGAAATCAACAGATAATAAATAGACTTCGAATCGTATATAAAACATCAACAGAGCATGGTTACGCTGAATGAATACACTAATTTTTCAGGGATATAAAGTTTATGACGATCTATATATGCTTTATGAAAAAGATATTTTCACTTCTAAGCTAACATTTGTATCTTACAATATAATTCGCATTCTTTATTATATGGCTATATTTATCCTCATCTATCTATTTATTAAATATGTCATAAACAATTTAAAAGATCTAAACTGAATTCGCTTTCAAGACACGTTCGAACCCAATCATTTCTTAGAGGTTTCTTTTTTACATATTTTAATTCTATTTTTTTAATAGAATGCAAAGCAAAGTGATAAAAAAATGACCTAAAATTAGCCAATCATGGTTGAGAATTATTTATCGTTAAAATTTATTACAAAGCGAGTTTTTATAATTAAGTGTATAGAATATTTTAATATCTACATGTTTGATTATTAGCTGAAAATAAGTTATTTTCCTGAAAAATTACTTCCGAATTTACCCTTATCCGTTATTCAACCATTCGTTCAATGACAATCCAATCCTTCATTATCCGAAAATACCCGAACACTTCAACAACTAGTGATAGTTAGTGATCCTGGCCGAAATTAAAAAAATCGGCTAAGCCGATTTTTCGACCCGGTCAGTCGATTTTTTCTAAAATCGGCTAGCCAGTTTTATAAGTAAGGACACGCAAACTAATAAAATTGGTTCTCATAACCCGGCCGGGTCACTTTTTTTGAAAAGTTAAAAATTTTTGTTATAATAAAATTTTTTTTGAAAAAAAATTTATAAAAATTTTTATATTAAAAAAAATTTTTAAATATAACATTTTTTGCCGGCCGGCCGGGTCCTGTTTGCTTGTCCCATGTTATGAGAACCAACTAATTTAATTTGCGTGGCCTAACTAGTATTCAGTCAGACCTCTCTAAATGCATATCGTTGGGACCAAACTTTTGGAAGTATGCATTAAGAGAACAATAAGAAAAAATTTATTTATAGAGGTTTGGTATATATTTGGGCCTGAAAACTGATATGCATTTAAGGAGGTTATGCACTTAGGGGGATGCATTTAGAGAGGTCTGACTGTTGTTACTTATGAAATTCTTGGTAATGGGTTCGTGTCATTTCACCGCTTTCAGTTCATTTCATCGATAAGTTTTTTTTTAAAAAATTGCATTATCCTTAACTTTAATTCCAAACCTGACCCTTTAAGACAATACCAGAATTACTTTATCGGTGATATGACTGTCGATGAAATGAACTTTTCGATAAATTGATTGTCGGTGGAGTGACCGAGACCGCTTAGTAATTGTAATCCTATCTGATAGGATAGATTAATTTTAATTTTAATTTTTGAAACACATAATTATATATAGTAAGATATCCTCTAATCGGGTTTTATTCACATAGTACCAAGATAATTATTGCAGGTTGTTTTAATCAAATTATGATTTATTTAAAATTTTTTTTGGCTAAGCCGACTAAGCCGATAAAATTTCATCGGCTTGGTTGGTCGAAAAATTTTGATCAACCAGGATCACTAGTGATAGTGCTTTCTTTTACAGCTTAGTGTAGCTGTTTTTTTTTTTAATATTTTACTTATTTATCTCATATAGAGAACAAAAAAAAAATTTTTTATTGAAAGTTTCGTTTGTTATTCTTTACGTCACTTAATAGCAAATTTTGTGTAGCAGTTGATCGAAAAAAGACCCCTAAAAAATTAAATCGGTGGATATGAAAATTTTTAAATTTTATTATTACAAATTGACATCTATTATAACCTTTAGACCAGGAATATAAGGAGAATAAAGAAACTAAAGAAAATGATTAAAATAAGGAAAATGAAACATGGGGGTGTGGTTATCATGGTGACAACAGATATTTTTTTTGTTCAGGAAGTAGCGAGTATACCGTATAAGCGCGAAATAACGCACATCTGCGCGTTAATTAATTGACCTGCATGTTATTTTGGATACGCGCGTTATTTCGAAATAAGGGATGGGTTTTTTGAATCCAATACAGGCAATTTTTCCATAAACGCATGTAATTAGGAAAAGTGCACTTACGGAATGCGCACTTATGGAATGTAATCTACATATAATGTTACATTCCCTGTAAAAAATTTATTCCGAATATTTCCACTATTTCTCCATACCTTTTGTGAAAACTCCGTGAATCTGCAACAAGATCGACAAAGTCTAGAAAAGCCGAATAATCTCCATGATTTAAGTTTTTAAATTCCGTGAATATGCAACATTTTATAGAAAAACCATGGAATATAAAACACAGATTGACTTTTTTTATAGGAATTACATTAGGCGGATCAAATAATGTGCGCTTATAGAAAGAAAATACATATGAAGTGCACTCATAGAAGAAAGTACATGTTAAGTGCACTTATAGAAAGAAAGTGCATTTATAAAGGATGCATTTTTGGAAGGCTGACTGTATCATCTTTCCCAAAAATGATTATATGTTACTGTGCGAGACCACGTAAACATTTTTCAAAATAACGCCTATGAGCTTATTTCGCGCTTAAACGGTATGAATCATCATGTACTATGGTGTACTATCTAAATTTACGATATTTAGTATTTTTATATTAAAAATGGAATCAACTTAGGTAAAAACATTTAGAAATTAAAATTTATATTCTTAAAACAAATATATAGATATATAGAAATTTAATAATTATAGATATTTTAAGGAATTGCGTGCTATCTATCTAGTGATTTTAAAGGCATTATATATCCTTGTATTGGATTTAGATTACAAGTCGGGTCAGTTAAAATGAACTTTCGGCAACAAAAAAATTTTAATATTCTGGTAAAGGGTTTAACGATTTTGGATTTAATCTTGTTTATATATATATTTCAATTGATAGCAATAACTGATGAAGGCATTAGTAAAAAATTAAATAATGTATTAAGATTGAAATACAGTATCAAGAAGGGATTTACTTTATTATGGATGGATATGAAAATATGCTTGCTAATTTAATTAATGAATTTAAAAAAAAAAAAAAAAAACAAATAATGCATTTGAATTAAGTTACAGAGGAAAAATACCTTTTATTATTGGCAAATATGATGAAGTATTTGAAGATTTGGATCAAATATAGTATAGGTGACACCTACTATAAATCCATTGATTATTTATTAAGATGTCAGCTATACTATATTTAATCCAAAGGTTTAACTATATTGCTAGAAATTGAACCAGATACAATACAATAGTTTTAAGATATCAAAGTAATATTATGAAAAGCTATAATGAATCAATAGCTGACTTGGAAAAATTATTAAATATTAAACCAAAAGATAAATGGGCAGTGAAGGCACATAAATTAGGTGAAAAGCTGTAAGTATAATGTATATTTGTAAATTTTTAACAACTTTAAAAAGCTTAAAAGTAAATAATAATTTGATCACCACTTATGTCACCACAATAGTCAGTAAGATTTTTTTATAGCAAAATCGCTATAGAAATCATGTTCATTCCAATACAAAACTAACATCCCATATCTAAACCATAAGTACAGCAACCGAATTTTTTACAGTAAATCACTGTAGAAATCACGTTTATTCCAATACAAACCTAATATATCTATATAAAAATTATTTATATTACTACAATAGTCTGTAAGAATTTTTTACAATAAATTACAATAGAAATCACATTTATTCTAATATAAAACTAACTTATTCATATCTAAATCACTCTTGCATTATTACCAAGCTTGTAAATACAGCAACTAAATTTTTTACAGTAAATCATTATAGAAATCATATGTTTCCTCCAATACAAACCAGCATATCTATATTTAAATCACTTGAATTACTGCAATATAGTAAGAGTTTTTTACAGTAAATTACTATAAAAATTATATTCATTTTAATACAAAACTAACATATCTATATGTACAGCAATCGAATTTTTATATTTATTCTAATACAAAACTAACATATTTATATTTAAATCATTTGTGCTACCATAGTATATAAGTACAACAACTGGATTTTTTATAGTAAATACTTTAAAAATTATCTTTATTTTAGTAAAAAAAAAACCAATATAACTTTATCTAAATCACTATAGCGAGTAAGTACAATAACAGAATTTTTTATAAAATCACAATATTTATAATTTAATGCAATAATTAATTATATATTAACTAATAATAGATGGTATATATTGATTATTTTTTATAATCATTGCTTTTAATTATTATTAAAACTTAAAAAAGAATTTTATAATTGGACAAATGATAATCACAACATGGATCAATTAATTCAACAAACACAACTTAATACAGAGTAGTTTACAAATACTATTAAATGGATGCTATACAGAAATTTAAATCTCATAATACACAATAATTGCATAGTTACGATCAAATTTAACAGCAACTATATACCGGTAGTTACTATGTAGTTACTATGCAGTTACTATGCAGTTACGCTGTCGAAGTTTCTGTAAAGTACCCTTATAAATATAAAGTATCTTGTTAAAGAAGGCTTTGGCATTGGTTTTCAAAACAGTATGGATTGATGGATATATCAAAGAATTTAATTATAAAAAGAATGTATAGGTATGAGAAGCACAATTAGATATTTGTTTAAAAAGTCTTGATAATTCTAAAGATATAAGCCAAGTATTTTTAGAAGTACATATTATAATTTTATTATTATCAGTTATTAAAGTACAGTAATATTACCTATTTTAATTAATATTTTATTAGATTAAAAATCAACATAAGCATGGAAACAACTTGAGAATTGCGATTTATGAAATAACTAAGAACCCAAAAGATGGTAATTACATAATGGTTATGGAGTATGCAAAGCAAGAAAGTTTTTAAAAATTATTAGATAGTAAATATAATGAATTAGATTGGATTTTTAAGTTAGCTAACTTATATTATCTAGCTGATGGACTTAATACAATTCACAAAGCCAATTAAAATTTGTTATGGCCTTATATCTAAATTTAGATGCAAAGTTCCTCAACTACTCTTGGATCTGATGAATAAATGCTTAAGCGCAGAACCTCAAAACTAACCAACTGCTAAAGAATTAGCTAATTCATTGAATAATTGTTTTGAAGATTTGAAGAATAAAAAAACTGAATTATGTAAACAAATTAAACAAATTAAAGAAATTAAAAGCTCGGGCAAAGATTCCTCAATATACTGTACGATAAGGTTAAATCAGCACGATTCAACAATCAGATACATCCACAAGCTACTTCTACAAGTCGACTTTTACATCTCCAAAAACTTCCTAAACCAGGTAACAACATTTATTTATTTTTTTAAATATTAGTAATGTGTTAACAATTGTAAAAATTTCTGAACCTATAAATATAGTAAATACAAGTAATGATATTCATTTTTTAAAATATGGGTTTAGTATATTAAATATATATTTTAGGAAGTTTACCCATTGCTATAAAATTATAATATGAGGTAAATTATAATGACACAAGAAAATGAAAAAGTATTTGGAATTTTCGCCAATAATATTTAAATATCGATTTTTGATTTGTCCCGCCTTTTATTCTTCAACTTCTACCTGCAATTTTCGAATTTCTTTTTTAAATTTTGTCAATGAACTTCAAAAATTAAAAAGTTTAAAAATGTATTTTTACTCATTATTATATTGGTATTTAGATTATTAAATCAAATAAAAAAAAGTTATTATTGTCATGCTACAATAATTCGTAATTGATTATATATCTTTATGTATGTGCGTCTCTAAAGTGTTTCACTGACAAATTTGGCCGATTTTATTTAGAATTGGCCTTATTTGTAGTTGGCGAAATGTTTGTTAACGAGTTCTATTAAAAACTTAACCTCTTTATTAAGGTGTTTAAAGTATTATAAAACTTTAAAAAAAAATTAACCAATTGAATCACTCGTGTAACATTAACAGTCTCGAAGGGATTTGGTCTTTCGTGAATCAGTGAATCACAAAAATTCTGTTTATTACATTGGTAATTCCAATTTAAACTTTATTATTATACGAATGTATGTGAATTTGATTATGTATTTTATTTTACGAAAAAATATGGACAATCTGAATATTATTATAATCTTTAAGTACAACTTTAAATAATGTTAAAAAAAATGAATTATTTAATAATAATAAAGACAAAGGTTTATCTAGCAAAGGATTAAAAAAATATATTTGGTATTAACTAATAATATAGACAAAAGATACCAATACATTCTAGTAAAGTGATGCTGAAAAATATAGTACAAAGTTTCGCAAATGATAAATTATGCACTATTATTAAATTTATTCAGTTAAAAATTAGCCAATCATATGAATGCCTTCCTATAATACATAGTATGTGCTAAAAACATTGTGGCGTTGGAACCAGCACTGGCAAAAGATCAGGGCATAATAAAAAAACAATTGTACGTAGCATTTGGACACTAGTATTTCACCAAGCACGGTGCCTTGCAATAATACAGAGTGCCATACAATTGCTATTATATTGTCGTGAAATAACGCCCATGGGCTGAATTAAGTTTAATTTAAGCCGAATCCGAAATTACATCCCTGTGCATTCTATACAGAGACTAAATCATTGAAAGAAAGGAAGGTCAAAGGATTTCTGGATTCAGTAATGCAATTAGAAAAATGATAACCAAACGGGATATATTAGGATAGAATGTCAATTACGAGATCTATATGAATCTCACCATATGATTGAGAAACTTTCATATTCTATTTGTTGCGTTACATAAATATGTAATGTAGTTACGTTTTTGATATTTTTATATACTAAAAGTGCATTAAAAACGTAAGTTTGATATCACTTTGCATAAAAAATAGTCCCTCCACTACACTTCACTTTCGAACAATTAAATTGGTTTTTTAAAAGAAAAAAAAAAAAGTTTTATTGTATTTGGATAACTATAATATGGTTAGCAATTTGCTAACGATGAAGATTTTATTCCCCATCATTTACAATGGATATACCGAACAAAGTGGTATATTACAATATTTAAACATATGTTGATATGTTCAAATATAAAAGCTTTTTCCTATATACAAGAAAACTCGAATATCCTGTACAAATAATACATTATATAATTTTTGGTATAGTTATTTTGAAAAAAAAAATAATTATAAAATCTAAAAATAATCTTAAAAAAAAGACAAGCCTCCTATGGCTTGTCGGTTGAAGAAGACAAGACCTTCCTTCAAATATAAAAAAAAAAAATTATTTTTTTTTAAAAAAAGGCGAGCCCGCCTATGGCTTGTCGGTTGAAGAAGACAGACTTTCCTTCAAATATAAAATTTTTTTGCTTGTCGGTTGAAGAAGACAGCCTCTCTTTCAAATATTAAAAATTTTTTTTTCTTTAAAAAAAAAAAAAAAAAAAAGAC
>QKWP01001283.1:3359-36420 GCA_003550325.1 Gigaspora rosea | reverse complement strand
TTTTTTTTTTTTTTTTTTTTTTTTTTTTTTTTTTTTTTTGTGATCTAATTGTTGATCGGATTTTCTTTTTTTTTGTTCAAAATAAGCATAATTTAAAAATTGAATGATAGATAACGTTTGTCTATCTGTCCTATGATCTACAAGCTGATCTAGATCGGATAGATGGCGTTGAAAATGACAACTACACAACAAAATTAGTTGCTTATCATTGACATTTTATATATTAGTTTAATTAATAAATTATTCGATAGTGAGGTTATGGACTGGGCCAGGCCGGGCTTTCTTTTAGACCCGGAAAAAATTTTTTGAGCCCAATCAAGGCCCGAATATTAGACCGGTCCGAGCTTTCTTTTAAATTAGTGTTTACTAATATCCACCACCAGTTCATATTGAACGAATGCCGATCTTTTCTCTCGCGTCGCCCTTGAATAATTACGTATTTTAAAAACTTTTTTTTAAATAATTCTTTCTGTCTTTTGATACTAACGTTAAGCAATTCTTGTGTTTATCGATTAAATAAATTTCTTTTTTCTCGCACCATGGATTAAATAAATTTTTTTTCTTGCACTATCGATTACAGATGGTTTCATAAATTCCGTGACAACGGATAAAAATTATTTCGCCCGAATTCGATAAGTAGGGGTTTCATAATTAACAAATAAATGACATATTTTGAAAATAAGTAAATGAAACCTCCTAGTTGCTGAATTCGGTGTTATCGGATAACACCGAATTCAAAAACTTATCGAATTCGGCTGACCAATTTTTTTATCAGTTGTCCTTATAGCTGTTTTCATAAATTCTGGGACAACTGATAAAAATTGATTAGCCGAATTCGATAAATTTTGAATTCGGTGTTATCGAATTACTGCAATGCCGAAAATCCAATTCCGAATTCAAAAGCTTATTAAATTCGGTCGAAATAATTTTTATCAGTTGTCTCAGAATTTATGAAAACAGCTGTAATTAAATAATTATTTTTATCGATTCTTTTTACTATAATAAATTCACTATTAAAATAATAATAATAACAATAATAATATATTTAAGACAATGCTGCTATTTCATTTTCGTTTAATATGCCAATTTCGCCTGATAATACAGTGAGTCAGTAGAAACGCACCATATGTTTTTAATGAAATTTTTTTGAACCTTCAAACAAAAATAACTTGGCAAAAACTTAACCAAATTTAGTTTTAAAAAAGTTACTTAGAAAAAAAATGGTGCGCGTTTCTACTGACTCACCCCCATATTTTCGTTACAATTATTTTTTTATTTTTTTTTTTTTTATTTATTTTTATATTTTGTTTATTTTTATTTTATTTTTTTATTTTTATTTTATTTTGTTCTATTTTTATTTTTTATTTTTTATTTTATTTTTATTTTTTTTATTTTATTTTTAATTTTATTTTTAATTTTTTTTTATTTTTTCTATTTTTTTTTATTTTTTTTTTTTTTTTTTTTAAAGGATATGTAATTTATTTCGCCCGAAAATTAGAGCTCCTTAAATTAGGCCCGGGCTTATCCGACTCAAAAATTATATAAAAAATACTAAACTGAAGAGCAGAATACTAGATAAAACGATCGCGATAATCAAATTTCAAAGTGTCTAACGATAAGGTTTAATTTATTAAACGTTTTCTTTAATATACCTTAGCGAGTGTTACTTGTCTCTTCTACCATAGCCCCAAAACACATCTTTCTATCTAACCAGAGTTAGAAAGTTTCGGGTCAATATCCTGAACATCAAAAATTCCGATAGTAAATCCCGATGTACTAAATCCTGAAAGAACAAAAATTCCGAGTAGATAATATCCCGAAAACTAAATCTCGAAAAAAAAAAATTTTCATAATTATAAATTTTTGTATTTTTTTTTTTTTTCTTCGGGATTTAGTTTTCGGGATATGATCTCTTCAGAATTTGTTCTTTCAGGATTTACAACTGTTTTCATAAATTTTGGGACAACTGATAAAAATTATTTCGACCGAATTTGAATTCGGTCTTATCAAATTTACTGTAATTAGGAATGGGCAAAGTAATAATTATGTAATCGAATAGCTAAAATTTAGCCCTTACATATTTTTATATATTATTAAGTAAGGACGATCATCAACCAGGGGGGCCACCCTGGGCTCGTCATTAAGTAAGAGTCTTCTATTACGAATATTCGATTACATATTTCGATTACGTTATTTGTATATAAAATATATAAACTTCATATATCGAATACGTAATCGATTACGTTATTTGTATATAAAATTGGTTTTATATACAATGTTAAATTAGCCTTTAACAAATGAACGTGCAACAAAAATCGTATATATTCGGTGGCATATTGATCAAGAAAAAAAATCGCTCAAACCATATTATTCAAACTAAAAAATGAATAAATAATTTTGAATAAATAATTTTGAACAAATTATTAATGAGACAGTCTTGAAGACATCTTATCTAATGTCGAATTTGATGATATGATAATAAATTAGAATTATTTGAAGAAAACATAATGTAGACGATTGCAAATATTGGCAATTTCAATACTAATGATCAAATTACTTATAAACAAGCAATAATAGAACAAGATACATGTACAATAATAATCATGTGACAACTTTGGAGAACTAGTTATTTCTGAAAAAAAAGTGATAATATTTTAATTGTACGTATTTGCATTTGCAGAAACGATATTCAACAGTAATTTAAAAAATAAATGTTAAATTTGAAAGTAAATTTGAAAATTTTCTATTTGAAATAACAACAAAATTTGAGAATATGTAAAATTATATAAGAATATTTAAGGTTATATAAAAATTTTGCTCATCCCTAAACTGTAATGCCGAAAATCCAATCCGATAACACCGAATATAACAACACCGAATTCAAGAATTTATGAAAACAACTGTAAATACATCGGGATTTAGTACTATTGGGTTTTTGATGTTCGGGATATTGACCCGAACCGGTTTAGAATCTTTATATTAACCTCCATCTAAAAGTTGAGAGCCAATAGCCCTCACTGTGGGTTTATCGATTACTTTTCCGGGGTAATTATAATTGGTGTTGAAATGGATGAAAATAACATTTATGCATGAATCGTCCGGAAGAAATTGGATTGGTGCTGAGATTCTAGTCCATTTTAGCATGCACATGCGCATGCATTTTTTATGTTTTGACCAAAGTTATGATTTAATTTCTTAATGCTGGCCAGAATTAACTGCATGCATGCATGCAGTCATGCGCATGGTGCAGCTGAGATGAATTAAAATAAGGCATTATTACCAGGTACTAATATCTCAAAAAAGTTGGAATTGATGTTGAAATGGCCGAAAATAAGACATTTTTTATTTATTCACCTGCAGATATGTATCAGCCGGAACAGATTATATTGTAATATTATTGTATAGTTTCTTATGATATGAATGTCCAATTTTTTTCCATATTGTATATCTGAAACTAAATCGGACTTTCAATCGTCAGACCACTATACAATAATACCGTTATTGTATAGGATTAGTTTACACTATCGTAAATATTTTTCTAATCACATGCTAGATATAACATTTGATTGGCCGATTCTCGGCCAATCAAATCTTACATCTAGCATGTGATTAGAAAAATATTCACGATATTGAAAATCACCTATACAATAACTATAAATTGTTAGGTATGGAAGTAGTTTATGAATTTTTTTGTATAACTTCATATAATTCACTACAATTCTTGTTTAAACTAAATTATTTGGATATAAAATCGATACCAGCTATATACATGTAAAATGATTGAAAATATATATATTGTAAATCTATATATAAAGTATGGGATTTGAATTCACCATTTTCAAGTTCTTTTTTTTCAAATGATAAATGAAATTTCTAATCCCACTCAGATCGGTAAAGAATTTCAGATTTACCTTAAAGTTCATTTTAAACCCACTTAGTGCATATTAAATCTTAAAATTAAAAGCCAATTTAACTATTTATGCATATTTTAGACATATATTCTTGCTATGCTAATTACAGTATTTCAAGTATGAATATTGGAACAACAACTATTTCTGCAAGGCAAGTTTGCCTTTTTATATTAGCAATGATTTATATATCTATTTGTGATACTGTACTAATTGTATTGTAAAGTTTTGCATGCTTATAGCTTTTGAAGAAATATCATCCAATTCAGGTTAAACCAGGGATGGTAAATGCATATCCACCAGTTTGGTTTTTTGTAATAAATATGTAATATTTTTAATTATTTTATAATAATAATTTTTGACCTATTAGTCTACTTTAAACAGTAAACAGAACCTGTTCATAAATCTATAGACATGTTACACGAATATGCAAGAATATGCAGGCATCATATCAGATGACTGGAATCCATGACATTTTTTAGTATGTGCTTACCAGTATCTATAGAAAGTCCTTCGCTACGCTCTGGACAATAATTTTATTACTAAAATGTTCTTCATAATAAGACGATTCTAACGATCATCCAAATCCAATTGCAGGATCTTGAAATACCCGCGTGTCAAATAATGACGCACCCCTATGGTGGAAGGATTGGTTGGACATAGTATAGACTATGTCCAACCAATCCTTCCACCATAGGAGGTGCGTCATTATTTGACATGCGGATATTTCAAGATCCTGTGATTGGATTTGGATGATTTTAGGATCGTTAGGATCGTCTTATTATGAAGAACATTTTAGTAATAAAATTATTTAAAGTAGACTAATAGATCAAAAATTATTATTATAGAATAATTAAAAATATTACATATTTATTGGTGGATATGGCTGCCAATTTTTCAAATGATCTCAAATAGGGCACAGGCAATAGAAACAGCCATTTTTACATATATTTTATTTTGAGATATTGAGTTTAATCATTTGTTTTGATTTTTGGACTAATCCGGGATTAATCAAATTTTATGATTTCGATTGGTTAAATGTAACATGTGACTATCGGGTAATATCGTGATGTGTTGGCCTCGTGTAATTTTTCTTTAACATTATCTTGATTTTTTATTATGCAAATCGACTTTCATTTTTAATTAAAAATGTCAGCCACGTCAAAATTTATATAAATCTAATAAAAACTCGATTTCAAAAAATTTGTAAAAATGGGCTGTTTCTATTGCCTGCACCCCAAATAACCTCAAAATGCCTATCATTCAAATTTTGGGTCATTTGGATCCAAATAATGGTTATTTGGTTATTATATCATATTTATATATAGTTAACATTCTACCAATCACATTAATTATTAATTAATATGTCATTTGTAAATTTGAAAATGATTTACCAGTACGTAATTTTGTAATTAGTAAATTATTATTTATGAACTTTTTTTTTTTAAAAAAAAATAAAATATTATCTTTTGTCTAGTATTTTTTTCTTAATCACTTTATACCTGATAAAGATTCAATTGAATTGTTGCTTTACAACCGATATAATAAATGGATTAGTTATTTAGCCAAAATATAAATGCCACTCATCTATCAAATAAAGATTGGTCATTTGGGGTTATCAGCCATTTATTATGTGTAATAATAGTATTTTGTTTTATAGAGAACAATAATCAATTATAATTGGCTAAAAGTTATTAGATAATTAATTAAGCAGAGTTAAATTTTTAAGTCATTTAAGCTATAAAATAACCAATAACTAGTCATTTATTATGTGTGTCATTTGGTCATTTAAAGTTATTTATCATCCCTGCCTTAGCCCAAACAGGTTAATTCTCTACAATATTAAATATCATTATAGTTTTTTTCTTTAAATATTTATTTTCATAACATAGAATCTTTTTTTAATATCATACAAATCTAGTGGCCAGGTTGGTAAACTTTTTTCTCAAAGATCTTGTTATTTAGTTTTCTAGCTCTAGTTTCTGATATTCTAGTTTTGGTAACATTATCAAAGATTTTTGCTATATCTTTACTTAGAACTTTTCAAACAGATTTTTGTTTTTCTGATTTCTTGGATTTATTTATATAATATTATACAATTATGCCTAAACATATGGACAAATTTGACGCAAGTAAATCTCTATGTGATAATATAGTAATTTGATATAAAATTAAAGATTTTGATTGGATATTGCTTTGTTTTTTTTTCTTTTTTAGAAATAGACTAAAATAGAGTGAGTTTTTAATGATTAATAGTTGATCAGCCAATCAAATTGCAAAAATTTGATGAACTCAGATCAGCCTAGCATGATGGACATTCGATTCGATTGGCTTGAAGATCACTGGGTTACACAATATAAAAAAAATTTTAAAGTAACCATTACTATGAAAAACCAAATCGTCAATTGACAACTTGTAGTTTCACATAATAAAATTTTTTTAAACCATATTATAGTGTTCTTCAACTCTTTGCACGTCTTTTGTAAAAAAAGATCAGTATAGATCAAATATGGTAATACAGTATGTAACAAATGAGTTAATCGTTATATAAACTTACTTATTATTAGTAAATCAGCGAAAAAATACAATAACTCGAGTTAATAGAAGTTCTAGAACCGTGAGTTGACTTTTTTTTAAAGACAAAAAACATATTATTAATATTTAAATACATTAAAAGAAAACTACAGAAATGTGAACCAATTGACTGGGTAGATCGAGAACTAAATTGGCATAGGCAAGTAATACGGTAATACAGTATATAACAAGTAAGTTAATTAGTATTAAACTTTTTTTTTTGCTTCCATCTTTTATATTGACCAAGCAACTAACAACGTGGTAATACTTTACCTAGTTCATACCAAAATGTCCATGCTTTTTACAATTGAATTGCTTTTTCCAATAATCCTTAAATGAAGTGCGTTTTTGTCTTTCAGGTTTGCTTTAATAAGATCTTTGATTGAATAATTATTTAATTATCTACAGAGCTATGAAACGCTTTTATAACCTTACTAGATTGAGGTTTATAAAGTTCGTCCATTTGGTTGCTTTAAATTGGACTAATTGAAATTCTTTGCTCTTTTCCAATAGGGGGCGATTCTGCAATTGCGATTTATAGAATAACCAAGAACCCAAAGATAGTAACTACAGGATAGTTATGGAGTACGCAAAGCAGAGAAGTTTAAGAAAATTGTTAGTAAATATAGCAAATTAGATTGGGCTTCTAAAGTAGCAAAGCTAATAGGCTTAATACAATTCACCAAGCCCATAAAGATTTTCATTCCGGCAATATAGTTAATCAAAATATATTTAGTTCTTGACATCTCCATGTAAACCATAACACCACCCAGACCACTTTTTTCATAGGGCTTACATGTAAGCCAGTGTCACAAGACTCAAATTTGAAAGGACTTTTTGTGTATTTCCATATATTGCTCCAAAAGTACTATACGCAAAGGGAACGGAATACACTCAAAAATTAGGTATTTATTCTTTCAGAATAATTATGTTAGATGTTTTTACTGGATATCCTCCATATTATGATATTCCATACAATGGAGATTTAGATCAAGTCAAATCGATGTTATTTAAATCCACAAGCTATTTGTGGAAACTGAAGTAGTGAGTGTTGGGTGTAGTATAATTTGCTATTAAAAGTAATACTGATGGAAAGTACCGTGATGGACGTTGTTACGAATATGGGATCGATGTTGAAAAGGACGAAGCATTCGAATAGTATTCAAAATGTGCTGAAGAAGGTAATTTGGATGGACAATTATACAAGTCGATTTTTGAATATTTCAAAACCCCCTAAACCAGGTAATAACACTTTTATTTTTTTTAAAAGTTAGTAATATGTTATTAATTGAAAATTTTTTAAATCTATCAATATAGTAAATGCAGGTAATGATATTTATTTTCTCAAATTGGATTGTTTAGTATATTTATATGTATATATTTCACAGATCAAACTTCAAAATTTTGACAAGATTTTAGAGAAATATTAGGAAGCCGATAGCGACCTGATATTTGGCGTGTATTGCAAACAACTTTTTCTAATTTCCATTTCTCCTGCCTTTTCTTGTTCTGTTCTTTTTTATTCTTCGCTCACCATTCTTTCTTCTGAAGGTTTTCCCTGAAAAAGTTAAAAAATATCGATTGCGATACTTCTCGCTTTTCGGGGTAGTTATTTGGCCGTTAGTAGCGTAGTTACCTTTGTATTACCGAATATACACGGTTACGTATTAAATCATGTGGTGTTAATCTTAAAATGTTGCATGGCTCTCAATCATGCGATTTTTTATAATGGAAGTAAGTAAAATAATTATTTATCTATTATTTTCAGCTTATTGCAATACCATTAACATATTTAAAACCTTTAATATGGTAAGCTTACAAAATATATGCTGTTAAATGGAAATGTTGTATATGGAATTACTCAAAATACAATGACAAATCAATATGTAATTGTAATACCAGATGAATTTAGTCTAGAAGAAACGATTCAAACGGAAAATGTATACACTGAACATTATAACACTTCACCCGCTTGGTGTCAATCCTGTGATCCTTGGAAAGCAATTCAAGAATGGACAAGTGAAAACGAAGA
This sequence comes from Gigaspora rosea, assembly GCA_003550325.1. Lineage (NCBI taxonomy): Eukaryota > Fungi > Glomeromycota > Glomeromycetes > Diversisporales > Gigasporaceae > Gigaspora > Gigaspora rosea. Next base: position 27,906 of record QKWP01001283.1, on the reverse strand, counting down.
GATTGAGAATTTCATTAAAGAATTTCAATTCAATTCCACAGAATATGAAAAAGTGATTGAATGGATTCCATTCGATAAACTAATTAATTTGCAAGAAATTAATGAAGAATCAGATCTTGTATTCACAGCAACTTGGGTGAAAAGCGTATGAATAATTAAAGATGATCATGGAAAATATATGCAGTCACGCACTATATTTTTCGTTGACCTTATGAAGTTGAATTGTTCTCAAACAAACACTTTGGAACTTTTTGAAAATGTTAGTTAAATTATATTATATTTTACTAGCTTAATCACTTGAAATTATAGGATACTGCTTTTCTTAATTAATTAACACGTACTGTATCATAAGTTTAAAATTTATATACAATTAGGGAAATATAGAATTCATGGAATAACTCAAAATACAGAAACTGGACATTACATGATAGTAATTGATTTTTATAGTGACAAAAGAAAATCTGTTAATGGAAATTGCGAATATTGTAAACGATACAACACCTCTTTAGCCTGGTGTCAATTGTGTGATCCTCTGAAAGTGGTCCAGCAAATAACAAATGCTGATAAAAATATTGAAGATTGTATTAAGGAATTTCAACTTAGAGCCACAGCATTTGAAAAGTGATTGAATGGATTCCATTTAACAGATTAAGAAGTATGAAAGTCATTGGACAAGGAGGGTTTGGTAAAGTATATTCAGCAATTTGGTTAGATGGTAAACGAATGGTCGAAGGTGATATTAGTGTGGGTTATGTACGGTTTCATAAAAAATGTGAAGTCGCTCTTAAAACGTCGCCTGGGTCTCAAGCAATTTCTTCCTGTTTTTTAAATGAGGTAAGCTAAAAATTAAGTATTTATATTATAATAAATTTACTGAATATTCAGTAGTCTTACGTATAAAATTTTATTCATATATTTTCCAAGTTTAAAAATCGGCTAGATGTGGATTGTGGGTAATATTATTACGCCCTTTCCGGTGCTTTATATACATTATAGTTATAGTTTTAGGTTTAGTGTTGGGTTAGATAGAATTGATATTGGGCTAGAGTTAGTTTAGTTCGTTAGAGTTAGTGTTAGTTTAGTTTATTAGAGTTAGGGCTAGTTAGTACGTTAGAGTTAAATCTAGAATTAGAATTAGATAGTTAACTTTAGATAGTGATTATTTTGAATTTGTTATGCGAATTGTTACGCATAACGATTTCAAATATAATTGTTTTTTTTTTATTTGTACTGTACTTGATTAAAAAAAATTTTTTTTAAAAAACAAAATATAGAAACCCCAATTTTTATTATTCAAAAAAAAAAAATACAAATATCACTACTAAATCCAACTAGAATTTATTACCGTACTGCATCCAAAATCTCATGCTATATATAATTCTAATACCCAAATCTAACCACTATTTTATATTAACTATAACATCCTGAACTACTTCTAGTTCTAACGTCTACCATGCTTCTAATAATTATCGCACTAGATCTAGTTATAACGTGCCAAATCTAACTATTATACTGCTACCATGCCACTAACTATTATGCTACATACAATTCTAATATCCAAATCTAACTACTATACTATATTAGTTCTAACATCACGAATTTAACTACTGTACTACTTCTAATTCTAACATTCCAAATCTAACTACTTTTCCGAATCTAATTACTGCAACTAAACTTAAAATCTTCAACGATGAAAGTCTAAATTTTAAAGGGTGGCACTAAGACAACAAAAGCTTCAAGACTCTGCAAGCAATGACACCAAAAAACAAAAGCTAAAATCTTCAACAATTACACTAGTGAAGTTACTACGATAAAACTCTAATTAAAGCAGCTATATTTAGATTTATATTAATAATCTACATTTGTTTACATTTTTTTAACCAATCAAATCGAATGTCCGCCATGCTGATCAGCCTAACGAAACAAAACAAATAAAAAAAAAGAACCCCAAACATCTAGTACAAAGGTCATACATTATGCATTTTAGCAAAAACTTCCAAAATATGAGAAACAAAAAACCAGTTTTTGGCAATTATCTTGGCATCTAATAGTCTAATTTGAATGAGCTTTTTTTTAAAATAAAGTTCTTAGTAAAGCATATTTAACAAAAAAAGTTCATTCAATTCTGATTACTGGATCTGAGTTATTTAAGTAAATATGATTTTGTTATTTTTAGCAAATTAGATTAAAATTGGCCAAAATTTAGTTATAACTTATATAAGAGATATTTGGGATTTTAAAAAAATAAAAAACTGCAAAAAACACAAGAAACAGTAGTTTAAACCTACTTTAGTGCATTAATAAAACATGTCAGAAAGACAATTGTATTTATATTTTTTTTTAAATAAAACTCAAAATAACTCTAACAGGACTCCAAATAATCTATTTAAGCTTATATTTGGGCATTATAGTAAATTTTTTTTGTTAACACTTTTATATTGGTTTATATAAGCTATATTTTAAGAATTTTATCTAAAAAAAAAACACAAAGTCAGATTTATATTCTTGAATAAAAAAAAAACAGATCTATATTCTCTAAAAAAACTATATTCTTTAAAAAAAAAAAAAAAACTATAGTACAAAGTTCTTAAACTAACCACTTTTTTTAAAAAAATAACCAAATTTTTAAAAACAAATACTAAATTTTGATTGGTTAATATTTTAAAATTTTGTTATATTTTTTTAAATTTTATTATGCTTTTAAAATTTTGTTTTGTTTTTTATATATGTGTAGCCAAATTTTGATTTTATTAGTAACTTTAAAAAAAATAACATCATAAAATTTTGTTATATTAAAAAATAAACTCTATAGTTTTGTTTTGCTTGTTTGTTTGTATATATTTTTTTATAGAGAAATTTTTTCTTTTAATTATATTTTTTATTTTTTTATAAAAGTTTAAAGAATTATTAGTTTTCAGTTGCTAATTTAAAGATTTCTGAACTGTATATTCTTTAAAAAAAAAAAAAAACACAATACTAAACTAATAAATAGTGCTATCATTTAAACTATATAATAATTATACATATATATAATAAATATTATTACATAGAACTTAATTAGGTACCACATGCTGTGATGTGCTTGTATATTGCACCCCAACAATCTACTAATTAAATTTGAAGATCAGGTGTAGCATGCAAATTTTTTTTATATTAACAAAATAAAGAAATTTTTCTAAAATTTGTATATCAAAAAATTTCATCTACTTAACCACCTTTCATGCTTTAACAAAAAAATTTCTTGCAAAATTTTAGTATATACCATCATCTATTTTACTTCTAATACTAACTTTACTTTTACCCTAACCTTAAATTAATTTAAATTTTTGTTATATAAAATATTTGTTATACAGATCTACAAACTATATTTATATATTGTGTGTGATTAATTAGCATATTGCTATTCTATTATATATAGAGAATTGCTATTTGCACCATGGTACATATAGATCATCTCAATTTTGCCACTTAAATATTTTAATTTTTAAAAACTTTTATTAATATTATCTCCATGAGTTCTTGATCAAATTTAATAAAATTTTTTATTTGAATTCTATAGATTTATAGAATTAAACCGAAAAAATTTTCACCAAATTTTGTTAAGAACTTGTAAAGATATTTTTGATAAAAGTTTCTGTAAACAATTTTAATATAGCTTTTTTGTTTTCAAATAACCCACAATTAATAATAGTTTACAAAATATTCTGTTATGCTAATCTAAAAACATTTACTAAGGAAAGTGACAAAAATTAGATGTTTTTTTAGAGAAGAGAGGGTAAAAAAATGAAATTATATATAAAGAACCTAACCACATATATATTAAAGAAGAGGAAGAAGTAATAGACTTCTGATAAAAAATAATCAGATAATTAATGACACAGCCCTAATCAAACTTGTAGCACATATCTTCAATTCTAGAATTTTAGTTTTTATAAAAAAATATTAGAAACTTATAGAGATATTGATAGTTTTGTAAATTCAAATGCATAATATTTTTGCAAAATTTTTTTCTTAAATTTGACTAGGGTTCCTACAAACCCGGATCAAATCAAACTTTAGGTCAGATTTGGGTTTGATTTGATTTAAAATCAAACCCAAACCCAAACTATGATTAAAAAAAATATTTGAGTTTGATTTGAAGCAAACTTTTTAGTTAAATTTGAGTTTGGTTTGAATTTGAGTTTGAAGTTTGCAAACTAGTTTGAGTTTGAATAATATAAATATATTTTTATATTTTAATTGATAATCCACCAGTCAACTAGAGAGTGATCATATAAAATCACTATAGGCGAAATGTGGAGTGCTTCCATCTAAAACTTTTTTCTTACTAAGTTAACGATACATGCCCACTAATTGAAAATTGTAGAGCTCATCGAGACGCACCTAACGGTGGTTAGATCATCCAAATCGGCCCAGTGGATGGCGAGATATCGTCGAAAAACGATTGGCCGACTATATAAAATCTCTATATAAACAGAGTTTTTATGTAGTCGGCCAATCGTTTTTCAACGATATCTCGCCATCCACAGGGCCGATTTGGATGATCTAACCACCGTTAGGTGCGTCTCGACGAGCTCTACGACTTTCAATTAGTGGATAAGTATCATTAACTTAGTAAGAAAAAAGTTTTAAATGGAAGAACGCCACATTTCGCCTATAGTGATTTTCATATGTAATCTGCATCTTTGAGTTTTATATAGTCGGCCAATCGTTTTTTGACGATATCTCGCCATCCACTGGACCGATTTGGATGATCTAACCACCGTTAGATGCATCTCGACGAGCTCTACAACTTTCAATTAGTGGACATGTATCATTAACTTAGTAATAAAAAAGTTTTAAATGGAAGCACGCCACATTTCGCCTATGATTACTCTCCAGTTGACAGGCTGATTATCATTTAAAATATAAAAATATATATGTCATTCAAACTCAAACTAGTTTGCAAACTTCAAATCAAACTCAAATCAAACTTAGTATAGTATTTGGGTTTGGTTTGAATTTGATTATTTTTTATTTGAATTTGGGTTTGATCTCAAACTTTATAAAATTTATAGTTTGAGTTTGGTTTGATTTGGGGTTTGATCAAACTCAAATCAAACCCGGATCAAACTTTGGAACCCTAAATTTGACTACTTTTAGAAATTTTTTTTTAAATATAAGCTTAACAACACTACTATATAAGTAGATTTCTTAGATATTCAAAAGTTTGCTATAAAAATTTTAATCAATATTAACTGAAATATTTGGATTTTTTATTTCGCAACTAGATTTAGTTTTCTCTTATAAACAATTTTGGCATATAATATATGTTTTTGGAAATAAAAAATTTTTTATTAAAGATATCTCTATGAGTTTTTGACCAAAATTAACAAAAATTTTTTTATTTTAGAATTATTATTCTATATGCCACTGGTTAATATTAACCACTCTAAATCATGCGATATAAATTAACCAGATGATCACATAACACAAAATTTTATTTGATTTTTTTTTTTTACGATGATGTTTTTTGAACAAACGAACGTCTTTTTTTTTTTGACAAGTCCTGGCGATCCTTTATTTGTTTGCTATGTCGTTCCTGATTCTTTTAACTCTGTTTCAGGCTAGCGAAACGTTTGTTGAAGTAACTTCCAAGCTAAACTAACTATTGCTTTAAAAGACCTATTGGTCATCTGAATGTCGCACTGCAATTAGTTCTCTGGGAACTATTAATTTAAATTCACCTCTGTCTCAAGACGATTATTATAGCATAATGTATTCCCACCTAAATGTTGATTTAAACCTATCCCAGGTTAGTGAAGTGTTATATGAAGTTAGTTTAACAAGAAATTGAGTAAATAAACTAACTTAACGTTTTTAAGGCCTGCTGTTCTCTTAGCGAATGCTCTAATACGGTCAGAAGTGTTAAATTAAACTTATCTCTAGTGAGTTAATTTATTGAAGTTGGTTTGGTTGGTAATAGCATTGAGTGTTATACTAATTTATCATTTTTGAAGACTCGTCAGCAATCTTCTACTATGTTGGATTCTTCTGAAGGTATTGACTTAGATCTTTATCAGGTTGGTAAAAAAGTTTAGTTAATATTAGTTTTAAGAAATAGCATCAAACGCTATTAATAGTTTAGAGATGTTTTTTTTTTTAGTATCAATATTCAAGCTATTATTCCTCAGAATCAAACGTATTGTACGCCCAAGTAAAAGACAAAAAAGCGCTATGGAGTTGAATGATAAACAACCTTTAAGTATAATTAATGAGAATTTAAATCAATCGAATTATGAACAATTGAATCTTGAAGAAAGTCCCAAACAAAGTTACTCCTGTTCGAATTGTCATATTAAAGGACATAATATTCGTTCTTGTAATTTGTTAAGACAAGATAAGTAAAGGTTAATCGATAGTTAGGGTTAGGGTGAATATTGATTTTTAGTTTTATAGAGATTTAGACTTTAGTAAAAAAAATGCTAAAGCGAAGGCGACAGCTGTAGCAGAAGCATCAACTATCCTTTGCGAAGCAAAGGATAACTTATGTCTTTCTCTTGTAACAATAATATTGAATTTGCATATTGATATTGAATAAATATTACTAATAAAAGCTTTGATTATATTGGAGTTTATATTAAATGTGATTTTTGTAAATCGAACAAAACTTTTTATATTATCTGATTCAAATTTTTAATTAGTCGGGTTATATCAAATGCGTATATATGTATATACCGCTAAAATCCTAATTACTACTGTATAAATAGTAGTTAAATATTTGCTATTAGTGGTTAAATATAATCAGTGGTTATTTATAACCAGTGACTTAAGTTAAAAATGTCCTTTATTTTAATTTTACAAATATATAGAATTCAAATAAAAAAATTTTATTGAATTTGGTCAAAAACTCATAGAGATATCTTTAATTAAAGATACTTTTTTTTACAAAAATATATATTACAAAAAAGTTGTACCAAATAAAAAAAAGCTATTTTGAAATAAATATTTAATCAAATAACTTGAAATTTTAAAAAGCAAATTTTAACTATTTTTCTTTTGATTTGTTAGTGCACAATAACTTGTTTCATTTAAACTGGTGAAAATTAGAATATTACTATAATTTTTTTGTCCTTTTATTACAAAGAAATTTGTATCTAGAAGTAAAATGAAAAATATAAATATCTCTGTCAATATTGATCTTTTTAAGTTAAAATTTTTACAGTAGGCTTTTGAATATCTAAAAAATCTACTTGTTTAGTAGCATTTTGACCTTTCATTTAAAAAAATTCTTCTAGAAGTAATCAAAGTCAAGTAAAAATTTTGTGAAAACATTATATATCCAAATTTACAAAAATGTTAATATCTCTATGATTTCTAATATTTTTATAAAAATTAAAATTCTACAAGTTGAAGATATGTGCTAAAAGTTTGATTAATAAAAGTTTTTAGATTAGCATACAGAATATTTCATAAATCATTATTGAATTGTGTGTTATTTTGAAAAAAAAACAAAAAAATATACTGTATGTATTTAAATTAAGTTACTATTTAAAATAAGCTACACCTTTTTTTTGAAAAATTAAAGAAAAATTATTGGCAGTTGCTACATATAAAAGTTAAAATTTTACCAAGTAAATCTCAAAAGTACTATTAAATATACTTGTTCAGAATATTAAATATATCTATAGTAAAAATTTTGGTAGTATTTGGACAATTTTTATTAGCATGTTTATATTAATTTTTTAAAAAATTCAAAAATCTGAAAATAAGCTACCCCACATTTTTTTTGTATAATTTTTTGACCAAAAAAGGTAGCTGAATTTCAGATATATACAGTATATTATAAGCTGTATTGAAAATATTTACAGAAAACTTTATTAAAGATATTTTTACAAGTTCTTGACCAAATTTAATGAAAATTTTTTTATTTGAATTTTATATTTTTGTAGAATTAAAATAAAAAAATTTTATCAAATTTGGTCATGAACTTGTAGAAATATCTTTGATAAAAGATTTTTTCTATTTTTAAAAACATATACTGTATTATGTGGCAAAATTGTTTACAAGAAAAATCTGAATTTAGTTGTAAAATAAAAAATCTAAATATCTCTGTTAATATTAATCTATTTGGACTAAAATATTTATATTAGATTTTTGAATATCTAAGAAATCTACTTAGTAGCATTTTTGAGGTTTTATTTAAAGAAAATTCTTCTAAAAGCAGTCAAATTTGATAAAAATTCTGCAAAAATGTTATGTATCTGAATTTACAAAAACTTTAATATTACTATGAGTTTCTAATATTTTTCTATAAAAATTGAAATTCTGCAAGTTGAAGATATGCACTACAATTTGGTTAGTAAATATTTTTAGGTTAGCATAACAGAATGTTTCATAAATTATTATCAAATTGTAGGTTATTTGAAAAAACAATATTACAAAAAAGCTATATTAAAATTGTTTACAAAAACTTTCATTAAAAATATCTCTATGAGTTTTTGACCAAATTTAATAAAAATTTTTTATTTTAATTCTACACATCTATAGAATTCAAATAAAAAAATTTTTATTAAATTTGGTCAAAAACTTATAGAAATAATATTAAAAAAGGTTTTTAAAAGTTAAAATATTTAAGTGACAAAATCGAGATAATCTACATGTACCATGATACAAATAGCAATTCAATTACATATAATATGTAATAATTGTTATTACAAATAATAAATATTATTACAAGTAATAATTATTTTATTTTTTACAAATAATAATTGTCAAAGATAATGTTTAAATCCACATAATCTCCATATTATCAAATTTTCTAAAATTTCTAAAAATTATATAAACAATTAATCTATACTATATCAAATAATAACTAGTTGGTATATCTATGCATCTACTTATTTGTATAGGTAATACAAACTTCTGAAAAAAAATAGCCAATAAAAGAATTCAAAGTTGGTTATTCTGAATTAGTCTGATAAAGAATTCCAATATATACAAAAGAAAAAAAAGCGAAAATATACAAAAACTAATATTTAAATCAATTTTGGTGCACTAATTAAAATGACAAGAATGAAATTTTACATATACTAGATATTATCCTAACCCTAACTCTTAAACTGTCTAGCAGACAAATTTGTTTGCTAAAATGTTTTTTGGCCAATTTTTGTACAATTGCTCTAAATTTTATTAAGACATACCTATATTCTCTAAGCTAAAATAAAAGTATACAATATGCTAGATATCATATAATTTTTATTTTGCAAAACTTCCTTAACACTGCTTTAAAAATTAACTAAATAGAATTGATTGTTATATAGTCTTTACGGTCAAATTTAATACTGTATTAAAAACACCTCTATACAGTCACAATTATATTATAATCACTATCACTTTTTTTTAGAATTTGTTGGACGATTTTTATATTAAAATTACTTCTTTACAATCACAATTAGATATACTGTACGTACATACGAGCAATTTCTCAAATTTAGAATTAAATTAAACTAGCGCCATCAATCACATTTATATAGTGTAAGAAATAATATTTTAAATGTAGTTAATCATCTCGAACAAATAAGAAAATAAATGGTATTTTGGTTTATACCGTTGTAAATACTAATATTAAGGCATTCTCAATCAATGAGCCAAAGCATGTTAAAAAATAAATTTATTTAGCACAAAATATTTTAAATTGATTAAGCGTGTTTATCTTTAATATGATTATGTGACTTAATAAAGCTTATTACATAATAAAATCATTTTTTTATTAGTGAAAAATATTAAATGTGATTTTCATTTTAGTCATCAAACTTTTTACAACAAACATCCTTTTTATCACTTTACAATCAAAGATATCGTAACTATTTTACTTTTCGCATTAATAAGCTTTTATGCAATTATTCATTTTTTTCTAAATCATTTATCACATTATGCAATAAATAATATAATAAAAGTATATAACAATGAAAAAAAGGATAAAATTGATTATTGCAATGTGCATGTTTTAATTTATCATTATCAAATGCGTATTACTGTATATTTTTATTTTCAATTAAATTTAAATCAAATAATTATATAGTATTACCATAAAAAAACTTATATTACAGTATTAAAGAATATTCTTAATACTAACACACTAAATTTGAATATCTTAGGGCAGTGTCATTAATCACCTGATTATTTTTTATCAGAGGCCTATCCCCCCTCCCTCTTCCTCAATATATAAATAGTCAGGTTCTTATATATAATTTCAACTTTTTTTACCCCCCTCCCCCCTAAAAAATCACCTGATTTTTGTTACTCCCCTTATAGTATTTAAGTGCTTAGATTAATGTCCATTTTTATACTTACAGTAATTTAAATAATTTATATAAATATTTATACTTCGTAATTGCTACTTCTGTACTAGCAAATTAAAATTTTGAATATTATAATTACGGATTAAATTAATGCGTATAAAATAAATTAATATTTATGGATTAAATAACTCATTACATAATTTTAAAAATGTAAACGCGAATAAAATGAAACTAAATACACGTAGTAATATGCACGTAGTAATAAACACGTAGTAATTTACTTGAAGTAATTTACTTACATATAGTAATATACACGAAAAATTAATTTAAATATTAGATAAATATAATAAGTTTTTTTTATATTTAACTAAAATTTTACTTATTTATAACTGCCGATTTAAATTTTAAAAAAATTTAATTTAAACATTAGATGGAAAACGGTTACAGTACTTTGCATGCAGGCAATTTATGGTAATATATATACCTACCTCTATTAAATCTCATTTATAATTTTTAATATAATGTGTGCTTGTATGGAGGTATTTTTTATAAAGTCACACTTCTTTATAATCACCCGGTTAGGCGTGCCCAACTGCGTGATTATGCGTGATTATAAGGGACGACTGTATCTCTAAAGTGCTAATCTTACTACAATTTAATGTTTTTAACAGTTTCCGATAGTCACAGTGCCTAATACAAAGTGTTTCTAAATTTTTTGTAATCTTTCAAATCTTTCAGTATCTTGAACTCTATGTTATAACCACAATATCTTCTTGTAATAAGCTTGTTTGGCATTTTAAAGATGAATTATGCCATGGAATTCCAAGGAATTTCTTCACCAACTATGCTAAATCTTCTAAGTCGTTCTTGTGACGGTTGGTAAATGTTGAATAGTATTTCTGTACAAACATCAATACGTGCCGATAAATCTGCGCATATGATTGGATGTCTATTTGTTTGACGCACCTATATTGTAGTAATGATCTACATATAGTCAAATTTAGGTGCGTCAAAAATTTTAGGGTGATCTAAAAATAATATAATTTTTAGGTATCATATCAGGTTTGGATTTCGCCGAAATATAAATCGTACGTTTTAAACCAGACAGCTATAAATGAGGGGTCATATGTGTGAAGTTTTAGCGCCGTTATTTAGCATTACCTTAGGTGATTTATTAATAAAAGATGAGACATGGAGAATATGGTAAGTAAATCAGTTTTCGTTTTGGATGATATTAAAAGGTGCCAACTTTATTTCTTAAAAATCAGGGGCGATATGGCAAGTTGGTCCGATGCTATACAAAAAAGTGATTCACGTATCGCATATAGACCACCAGATCTTATGTTTATTGCATATTTAAATGGTCAAAGAATTGATCTTTTAAATATGGAGACTGGTCGCCCCAATTCTCCTAAACGAAAACAGGAACAAGATCGTTTAAAGTTAGCGCGACTTGCAAAAAATTCGATGGATTTTGCAAGGACCCATCTTAAGCAATACATTAAAAAGTGAAAATTGAGTAATTTGTTATCAATATTTTCTATCAATGTCGCTGGTATGTTGGAACAAAAAAAAAAAAATGCTGATTATTAATCAAATCTAACAAGTAACATTTTTAGGGGATGATTTAAGAATTTATAATATGTGTATGGAATATGGAATTCTTAAAAATTGCCTACTAACCCGAGCAACTATACCATTACACACAGTATCAGCTGATACTGTTTATCCACTTATTCATTCGTTGCTAACTTTAAGGGTATTAAATTTTTTTTCTAATAAAGTTATAAATTTTAGGAACTCATTATCGTCCTTTTTTTTATATTATAGACAGCTATTATATGTACATTACAGAAGCTTTCTGTTTACCTTGAAAACAAGTCGGAAAATAGCGATAATTATGATGAAAAAACAGCTAAAACAATCAATCCTCCCAAAAGGCGCAAATCCAACCTAAAATTAAAATTGAAAAAAAGCTCAAATTTCAAGAATGTATCTACATCTTGATTTTTATTTTGTATTTATTTTTATCTCTATATTTTTTATATAATAAAGCTGGCCCTGGTGGCTCAATTTCACATAAATAATCAGTTTACTTTGCGTGTATATTTCGCGAATTTATTTATTGTGTTGTACTGTCATCGATGAACATATGATCGAGAATTTTAAAATTTTTCTTGGCAAAAGTGATTAACGGGACCAAAAGTCACGCACTTGTGATTTTTATTTGAAATTAAAGGCATTAATTAATAAAAAATATTTTCAAAACGTCTTCCTAACATTTTTGGTCGTGTCAGCGGAGCTGATGCAATGTCATATACAGGCTGGGTCCAGATGACCTATTACAGTATTAGTTATTTGAATTTTATTGGAGATAATAGCTAGATTCGAAGCAGGTGGTGACAAATACCAATTCCGTCCGTACGAAAAAGATAATTCTGCAAAATTCTGCGATCTGACCAGAATTGCATAAATCTACCAGCATTACGCGTTATAAATTCCGGCCAAAATTAATGTCAGCCCGGCATTACAATGAGAGGCCGAAAATCAGCCAATTCCATGATTTTTCTGCCAATCGAAATCCAAGATCTGGTATAACATGAAAATTTCGAGATTCTTTCTTTTTCACTAGCTTCGGTGATTAGATGTACGTTCGTACGTATCTTTTCCAAAAAAGTATCATCACATAACATTCTATTTTGATTGGTTATCATTATTTACTATACATGCATTTTTATTGGGCAACATTTAGTTCTTTCAGCTTTTTTCGTTAGAATTACTTTTTCATTAGAATTACTAGAATATTTAATCAATATGGAAGCCCAATGGGGTTCCAATTTCCAGTTAACAACACCGGGAGACAGTATGGCAATGTCACAGGCATCATGTGAATTAGGATGGTCGCAGCTGATACACGCAGAAATAATTTCTGTTACAAGTGCTATGAGGAAAAATTCTCGTTGGTCTGGTATGAGTGTTAGTGGTTTAAACATGGGTGGTTTAGGCATGAGTATGGGCTTGAGGGGTAGAAGCTCTGTGACCGAAATTGGTTATCGAAACCAGGTGTGTTAATCTTATGGGTTGATTTGTCAATAATTAACTGTATGATTCATAATGATTCACAAATTGATAGGAAAGTCCGTTGATGTCCGGCTTCGCAACTCTTAAATCGCAGCTGTCAAACATTTCGAGTATGTGCATTTTATAAAGTCTATTTATTTCTATTACAACATTGACTCTATATTTTTTTATCTTTGATTTTTAAATATCAGAGGAGACTGGAATTGATGCAGTGGTATTACTAGAACCATTTCTTGAAGTTATTCGATCAGGAAATACGAATGGTCCAATAACAGCATCCGCTCTTGGCAGCGTGGAAAAATTTTTGACGTACGGGATACTTAATATTAATTCTCCAAATTTGCCAATCGCAATGTCAATGCTTTCGTCAGCAGCTACACATTGTAAATTTGAAGCTAGTGATTCTGTTTCTGACGAGTTTGTGCTTTTAAAAATCTTGCAAGTTTTACGGTTAGCTTTGACATGCGAAGTGGGACGCGTTCTTAGCGATGAGGCACTTTGTGAAATGATGGAGACAGGATTAAGCATGTGTTGTCAAATGCGGCTTAGTGGTAGGCTAACGTTGTAACTATGAATAATGTCCTTTAACTAACAGAAGAATTTACTATGCTTTCTTCATAATATCCATTTCAGAGATGCTGCGTCGATCTGCAGAACACACAATGATAGTAATGGTGCAAACTATGTTTGAAAGGTACCAAAAGAATTATTTATTATGTCAGCGTCAATTAATGACAACAACATATAAACGTAATTGATATTCCTTCCTCAAACAGACTTAAATCCTTAGAAGAAGAGCCAGCAACATGGCTGCCTCAGGATGAAGGAGAAGGTGATAACGGATCTTTTCAAGAATCTCAAGTGCGAATGGCGCCACCTGATCCAAAATTACCACGCCTGCCTCTATCATCAGAATATGATGATTTATCGCTGAATAATACTAATGCTACTACGATTTCTTCATCAAAAAATGAAATTGTGAAAGAGTTATCTTTGGATGATGCAAATGATGACTTAACCAAACCGGATGAAAATTGGGAGGAAGTTCGTAATGAGGTTAATCCAGATCAGGGACAAGACGCTGGTATTGCAATTATATTCTTTCTGACCAAGATTGTTAATCATGGGGTTTGGCCATTTCAGGCATCGTCTAATTTACTACAACTATCAAATTCAAAAAGAAGCCACTGAACTGAATGATGAAGCTCAAGATGACGATGAAAAGGATTTAGGTACAGAAAATATATTGATGTTTAGCGCATTAAATGATTAAGTATTCTTATACGACTTTATATGAAAGAACCAAAGCCTTCTGGACTGCCTTCAATACGGGAGTTGCTTCGTGTTCTTATATCCCTATTAAATCCTCATGATCATCAGCATACCGATACTATGCGGTTAATGGCTCTCAGCATTTTAAACGTTGCATTTGAAGTTGGCGGTCGCACGATAGGACGTTTCGAACCTTTGCGCGCCCTTGCAGTTGATGAGTTGTGCAAGCACCTATTTCAAGTATTTTTTTTGTTTTTTTTTTTTTTTTTTTATTTTTTTTTTAATTGATATTCATATATAATTAATATACAATAAATGCAATTTAAATTTTAAGCTCGCACGAACGGATAATATGTTACTTTTATCACTTACTTTACGTGTGATATCGACTGTTTTTGGGACACTTCGCCCATATCTTAAATTACAACAAGAACTTTATTTATCATTTCTCATTGAGCGTCTTACTCCACCCGTCAGTAGTATGAGAACTCTCGCATTCGATGCAGAGTTCTCAAACATAAGTGTAAATGATTCTCCATTGCAATCTGGAACTTCGACACCTAGCACTAATCGTGAACGCAATTTACGTGCCAGTGGTGAAACAGCAACTGCGACAGGCGAAGTGCGCGAACTTTTGCTAGAATCACTCGGACAATTTGCCCGGGAGCCTTCATTTATGGTAGATCTATGGGTTAACTATGATTGTAATATAGATTGCGGTGATTTATTTGAGGAAGTTGTCAAATTTTTGAGCAAGGTCTTATGTCATTCGTCATATATATAATTTATGAAACGTTTTAGATGGTAAACTAATTATCTTTATTGTTCATAGAACTCATTTCCTGAACCCACAGGATATTCTGTTAGTAATTCACATGTTGTTTGTTTGGATGCTCTGCTGATGTACGTAAACTTTATGGTAGATAGATTGCAAACAGAGGTATATACTGCATTGTTTCCCATATATTAGCATTTGAGACTGAATAAAGTCACTTATTATGCTATGATTTTTACAATAGAAAGGCGGAAATCGCAATTCAAATTCTGGATTGGCTTGGGATAAAATGTCAGCAACTGAATATAATTCTGGATTAAGACCAAATGTAAGAAAAAACAAAAGAAATAAAAATATACATCATGATTATTTTCATAGTTGTTTGGTGCTAAATTGCTTATTATTATTGAAATTGTCTGAGTAAGACGTATCCCTCTGCATCAGACCTTTTGCGACTAAAACAACAAAAACAAATTTTAAGAGAAGGTGCAGCAAGATTCAACGAAAATCCAAAAACTGGGATTGAGTTTCTTGAAGGTGATTACTCTAGAAACGAATGAATCCATCAACTGTGTGACTCTGCTATTAATTTGATTATTTTTATTTTGAGTAGCAAACGGGATAATATACAATGATCCTACTATTGACAGAAACACTAGTCTCGCGTTTTTTTTAAAATCAACTCCTCGTTTAAATAAAAAACTTTTGGGAGATTTTTTGTCGAAGCCGTCAAACATTGATATACTTAAGGCATTCGTAAAACTTTTTGATTTTGAAGGAGTATGTGTTGAAACCTATAACTTAAACGTGGTTGAATTAACAGATGAAAGCTTATATGTTGTTCATGGAATTCTTTTAGAAACGAATAGATGAAGCTATGAGAGAAATGCTAGAGTCTTTCCGATTACCCGGTGAAGCGCAACAGATTGAACGAATAATGGAGACATTCGCCGAAACATATTTTGCTTCTGGGCCTCGTAAGATTTTTTTTTTATTATTTCAATTATGCCTTTTATGAATTCGTGTATAAAGTTTAAATTTCTAGAAATACTAATATTCGACTATTATTGTTCCATTAATTTAGAGGAAATTGCGACACAAGACGCCACATTTGTTTTATCTTATTCAGTTATAATGTTAAACACAGACTTACATAATCCTCAAGTTAGAGTATGTGTCATAGATTGTTTTGAATAAATAAACGTATTAATTTTTGATTTATTACTTTGAAAACAGCGGCGTATGTCAATTGAAGACTATATGAAAAATCTCCGAAACGTTAATAATGGTCAAAACTTCTCTCCCGAATATCTAGTAGGTTTTACCGCTTCAAGAGACTTTTGCAAACGTTTTTTACGGTTAATATATATATATTGTTAATTCACTAGCATGCTATTTATGATGCCATCCGTAAAAGAGAAATAATCATGCCTGAAGAGCATGAAGGACAACTTGGGTTCAATTACGCGTGGAAAGAACTTTTACGTAGAGCAGAAAGTGCTGGTACAATCACAATTGTTAATTAAAGAATATATCAAAAATTATTCAAAAATTTATTCAATTATTATATTATCTTAGGACCATTGATCGTATGTAACGTTTCTTTATATGACAAGGACATGTTCACAACAGCGTGGAAGCCGACAGTCGCAGCAATTTCATATGGTGCGTGATATATTTATATAAATAATGTAAAATAAATTGTGATCGAAATCATCTATAATGCCATTTTTTCAGCATTTAGTACTGCGCCAAATGATGCTACTCTGCAAAAAACCATCACTGGATTTCACCAATGTGCATTATTATCCGCACAATATAAACTATATGACGTATTCGATTATATAATCATGTCTCTATCTAAGATGACTGGGTTACTAGGTGCTCATTATTCTAATGAGACTGCTAACAATCCAACAGTAAAATTCGGAAATACGGAAATTACAGTTGGCGATCTTTCCATACAATTTGGTAGAAATTACAAAGGACAATTGGCGGCTGTAGTTTTATTCGCAGTTGCTAATGAACATGGTAATATATTAAGAGAAGGTTGGAAATACGTAAGTTTTTTTCATTATTCAGAGTAACAAATAAGCATCCATTTTAACGGCTATTTCGCAATTGATAGATCTTGGAAATTATTAAGAATCTTTTTGTCAATTCTCTGTTACCTGCTTCTATGTCACAAGTTGAAGACTTTCTAGCTGGAACTACTACTATCCCGTTAAAACCGAAAACTGCCCCCCAGTCCAAACAAGAAAGACCTCGTGACAATTCACTCTTATCTGCATTATCATCTTATCTATTATCTCCCTACTCAGGGAATTATGAGTCTTCACGTAGTGACCCTACGGATGAGGAAATAGAATGTAGTATGTGCACAGTAGACTGCGTTTCCGTGTGCCGTTTAGAAGAACTTTTTGCCGATATAAGGTATTTATTATTATTATTATTATTATTTATTATTATTATTATACGGTGCTAGTAACCTATACTCAACGGTTACACAGAGTATTTTAGTAGTGTTCCACTTGTTTAAATGGCTATAACTTCTTATCTAAGAGGTTTTAAAAAAATGACCGGTAACTTTGTAGAGCTATATTAGCTTTACATGTGTGCCAAATATCTTTTCAAAATCTCATCACTGTAAGGAGTTGATGCGTTTTGAAAATTAAAATTTTATGTAAATTTATAAATTTGCATATAAAATTTTAATTTTCAAAACGCATCAACTCCTTACAGTGATGAGATTTTGAAAAGATATTTGGCACACATGTAAAGCTAATATAGCTCTACAAAGTTACCGGTCAGATTTTTTTAAAACCTCTTAGATAAGAAGTTATAGCCATTTAAACAAGTGAAACGCTACTAAAATACTCTGTGTAACCGTTGAGTATAGGTTACTAGCACCATATAAGAAAAGCAGTGATTGCTTATAATTTATGACCTTTATGTTGTTATGTTGTTATGTAAGGTTATTGGAGCAAACCTCGCTTGAATACCTCATGAGGGCTCTCAAATTTATTGCAGATGGTAATACTGCTACTAAAATTGGAGACGCTAAAACTGGATACTCTTCCTCATCTCCCGCTCCCAGCACGCCTACATCACAAGTTTTTTCACGTGGTAGTTCATACGATCCGTCGGCAGTGTTTTTCCTAGAACTAATGATCAACGTCACTTTGCAAAATCGAGATCGGATTCAACATTTATGGTACTTTTCCTATGTTAAAAATGTCTTAAACATTATCACCATGATTTATGTCTAATTTTATTACATTTGTTCGTGGTCATCAGGCCAATCCTTTTTGAACATATAACTGATATTCTTAAAGAATCTCAGAATAACAGCATTTTGCTGGTAGAACGAACAGTAGTCGCATTATTGAGATTATGTATTCGACTAACGCATAAGGTTATATAAACACTTAATATTTGTATTATCTAGTTATTTATTGAAAAAATATTAATACATATATCATTAGGATGAAATGGTTTCTGATATACTTCAAACTTTAGAGCTTTTGGGGGCTTTACCACTTGATGTAGTCAATTCTGTGGGTGAACAAATGATGGCTGGTATTTTAAATCTTATAAAATCAGATGCCGCCTACATCAGGTAAGATTTATGCTTTTTTTGTAACCTTATTAATCACGCTCATTGATACTAAATATTAATATTTTAGAGGAAAGAGACCTTGGAAAACTGTTTTTACGCTTCTTCACGCGACTTCAACACACCCACAAGCATCTAAATATTCTTTTGACGCAATTTCTTCGTTAGTTCGAGAAAATAAAAATATTAATAGTGATAATTTTAATGAATGTGTTGAACTATTAGCTGAGTTTGCTTCTGCTGCATCCTCTGCGTTGGAACAAGATTCACCTCATGAATCTCATATGCGAACACCAAGAACTCGTATATCCAAAACGTATGCAAAATTACTTTATTAATTTTTGAACATAAAATAACTTGGGACGTTAACAGTCCGGTCTGGTCTATCATGGTCTGGCTTCAGTCTGATCTACTATAGTTTGTAGTTAATAGATTCACTCCGTTCACCGTCGGTTATTTCCCGCATATAATTTTAACAAAAAAAGTCATCTCTCATCAGATTGGTACTTGTTTCGGACATAACCTAGGCCTATGACAGATCGTGATTTTACAGTCCGGAACTGAATAATGTCCTTAAATAAAAAAATCACAATATTTCAACAGTATTAATTTATATTTATTCACTCTTTAGCCAATCGGCCATAATAGATAGAGCTCGAAAGGCTGTTGAATTATTATATATTTTGTATAATCAGATACCAAAACTACTGGCAGAGTCAAAAACTCCCCCACGAGAAGGTATATATTTTTATGGCCTTAATACTTTATCTTGAATGTTGAGCTCGCTAACCATTTCGCTTTGTAGCTTGGTCAACTTATTGGCTCCCGATTCTTACTGGTCTTAGCCAACAGTGTTACAATCCATGCCGTGAAGTTAGGCAATGTGCTATATCGTTCCTTCAACGATCATTGCTTGATCCAGAACTTGTATCACACGGTGTTACAGAATGGGTTGTCATCTTTGATGTCGTATTGTTCCCACTACTTGATCAATTGCTAAAACCCGAAATTTTTCAAGCTGATCCTACTAATATGGAGGAAACTAGAATACGTGCTTCTGCATTAATTTGTAAAATATTTTTGCATTACTTAAGTAGACTGTTAGAATGGGGTGGACTGACCTCATTATGGTCGCAAATTTTAGATGTGATGGAACGTTATATGGCAACTGGGAATAATGAATCACTGGTATGAAAGTTAACCTCATTACTTATTCTACAGTCAAACCTCCCCAAGCGTATCCCTTCAGGACCATATGAATTTAGAGTTTGGACTGAAATTCGAAGATGCATTGATGCATTTATAGAATATGCGCTTAGGGAGGTCTGCCTATAGTTAGATTTATAGAATTCAAATTGATCAAGATTTTAACAATTTCACAGCGTGAAGCGGTTCCCGAATCACTTAAAAATATGTTATTGGTGATGTCAACATCTGGTGTTTTTAATCCACCAGGAACAATTAATGCTGCAACTCAAATCAGTGGTGGTAAAGTGCCAGTTGAACTATGGGATATAACTTGGACTAAAATAGACAAATTTTTGCCTAAGCTTAAAGATGAGCTTTTCCCAGAAGTCCCATCTGATGCAGAATCATCGCTAAAATCATCTCAAAATATATTAGACGCTCAATTGGCTATAGATGTTTCGGAAACAAACGAAGTTGATTCAAAAGTTTTGTCGTAAGGTAATTATCTCAATCTTTAAATCTATAATTTTAAAAATTATATCTATAATTATAATCATTATAATCTATTTATAAAAAAAATTGAGCTAATTTTAATTAGATAGTTTTAATAGATTAGATTTTTTAAAATTGCTTCTAAAATAATTGAAGAATTTTTATAAATAAAATTACTAAAGTTTATATTTAAAAGATTAAAAACTTAATAAATTTTTTAACAAATTAAAAATTAATAAAACCAATAATATATTTTTTAAATATAAGTTTATTTTTATTTTTATTTATTGCCAAGCTAATCCTGTTTTAGTCAATATTTCTATAAATTTATAAATTTACATGCAAATTTTATTATTTAATTTTTATAACAATAAAATTATTAAAATTCATTTAAAATAAAAAAAGCAAAAATAATAATTGAACTAATCAAATATAGAAATAAATTGCTATATGTAGTCATAAATGCAACATGTACGGACAAGCCTACAACGTGCATTTTGCATTTAGAGAGTGCCAATCAAATTACAGCTTTAAAAATTAAATTATTAAGCTCGTGTAACTTCTACTAAAACTGTATAACCTATCTTTAAATACTAAAATTTGATTGGCTAGATGTATTTAGGAAGGTAGTGTGATATAAAAAGTTATTTAAGAGAACGTGCATTTACTTCTTATGGACAAAACAAAATTGTGCATTTTAAAGAGGTATTGTATTTATGGAGATTGCATTTATGAAGGTACAAAAAATTAAATAATACTTTAAATAATGGACAAATCTATTTGTAATAGCCTGTTACATGTTTATTTGTAATAGCTTTATTTATAACTCAAAATTTTGCTAAGATAACCCTATTGCACTTCTAACAAAAAATGATTTTCTTACAATTTTGTATCAATTTTGACTCTAACCCTAACTTTAACTTTATTTTAACATTAATATGGCCTTATTGGCTGTTACAAATAAGTGTGTAACAGGCTGTTACAAATAGACTTTTCTTAAATAATTATAAAAAAATTTGTTTATTTAAATTTTAACTATATAAATATAAAATATTATTTTTGTCAAATATATTTTTTTTATTAATAAAGGGCATCTATAAATAATGTTATATACCCACATAGTAGCTCTTGACCCCCTCTAGGTTATATAAAAAATTTTTGATACTATTTGATTCATCTCAGTAAGATGAATCTAATAATTTCAAAATAATATCATTTGGATTACTGGATCGCAAAATATTTACAAAAAACTATTAGCTATATAGTAATTTTATAAGAAAAGATATGACCAATAGTATTTTGTCAATAACTTCTAATCTATTCTCCCTCCATATTATATATGAAGTACTGTATATATATAGTATATTATATCTAGCTATTCTTTCACCTAAAAATATTATATAATATTTGTCAATGCCCTTACCATAATACAAATATAAATTTTTTAAAACTATCAACTATACTATATCACTATATCCCTAATCTAATTTGCTAAAAATAACAAAACTATATTTACTTAATCAGTATCCAGATATGAATCGGATTTCCTTATAATAAAATTTACTATTGTCTAAAAAATCTGTATTTCCAAAAAAATAATAAGAAAATGTATAATTACAAAGATTAAAATACTTGTAGTTTATAATCTATTAATTTAATTTTAATAAATTAATTAAAATTATAAGTAAAATTTCTCTCTTTATACTTTTGTAAAATAAAAAATAAGGGGGTATCCATAAATAATGTTATGTACCCCTCATAGTAGCGCTTGACCCCCCCATACTATATAAAAAAATTTTTTTTTTTTTTTTTTTTTTTTTTTTTTTTTTTTTATTTATTAATGTCAAGTACAGAAATAGGATAGTAAGTTACAATTATATCAGGATGATATATAAAGAAATACTATATTTAAAATTTCTAACTAATCATCTAATAATCTATGCAATAGAACCTCACCTTAACACACAAAAAAAAAAAAAAAATAAAAATAATCTATGCAATAGGACAAGCCTATCACTTGCAGTCAGGGCTAACCATTAAACTGCTACAGAAAGAAGATGTGACATTTCACCTCATACTTTTCTATTTTAAACTAAAAGGTTAAATTTTTAGTTTAAGAAGGCTAGAGGAAACCAATAAAAAAATTTTTTAAAATCCGTATGTTTATATATAAAATTTTACAAAAACTTGAATATATTGTAACATAGTAATCCGATTTAGATGATTTAGGTACCATTCGATTCGTCTCAGTGAGACGAATCTAATGATACCAAAATAATTTCATTTAGATCACTGGATCAATAGTTATTCACAAAAAACTATTGATTTTATAGTCATTTTATAAGAAAACATAATAACCAATAGTATTTGGCCAATAACTTTTGATCTAGTGATCCAAATGAAATGAAATTGGTACCATTTGCTCCTCTCACCGAGACAAATCGAATAGTGCCAAAATCATTGAATTTGGGCTATTGGATCAGTTTTTAGACGTTTTTTCTAAAAAAATTACGTTATATTTTTTTAACCCCCTTTACTTAAGAGAAAAAACGTTATATTTTGTCAGACCCCTCCCCCCTCTTGTATAACGTTATTTCCGGATGCCCCCTAAGATTTATTTAGTAAAAAAATTATTTTACCTTGTTGGAAATACAGATTTGATAAAAAGTAAAAGTTATATAGTAAACATAGCACAATAAATTATTGAAATTTGTTTTGTTTCATATCCAAATTACCAATTAAATAATTTTTGATTTAGTAATTAGAATTGAATAAATTTTTTTTTATTAGATGTATTTTACTAAGAGCTTTATTTACAAAAAGTTTATTCAAATTGGACTACTAAATACAGTATGCAATACCTAAAGATTAAAATAATTTCAAAAATTAATAGCTCTTAATACATAAAGAGGCGTCTATAAATAACGTTATGTACCCCCTGATAGTAGCACTGGACCCCTCCTCTACTATATAAAAAAATTTATCAAAATCTATATGTTTATATATAAAATTTTACAAAAACTTGAATATATTGTGACACAGTGATCCGATTTGGATGATTTAGGTACCATTCAATTCGTCTCAGTAAGACGAATTCAAGAATACCAAAAATCAATTTATTTGGATCACTAGATCAATAGTTATTCACAAAAAACCATTGATTTTTTAGTAATTTTATAAGAAAACATAATAACCAATAGTATTTGGCCAATAAAATTTGTTCTACTAATCCAAATGAAATGAAATTGGTATCATTTGACTCCTCTCACTAAGACGAATCGAATGGTACCAAAATCATTAAATTTGGGCCACTGGTTCAATTTTTAGTCAATTTTTTCTAAAAAAATTACATTATATTTTTTTGACCCCCTTACTTATTGAGAAAAACGTTATCATTCGTCCGACCCTATAACGTTATTTATGGATGCCCCCTAAAAGATATGAAAAAAGAAAGTCGCTAAATTGTAGCCAAGTTAATTTGCTACAACTTAGCAGCTTTATTTTTAAAATAATTATTATAAATTTTTGATTTACAAGTCAAACTCGTAATAGTAAAGTGGTTGGTTCCATTAATAAAAATTTTTAAAAAATTCACTATATCATGAGTTTATTAGTAAATTCACTATATCGAGAGAATTTTATATAGACTGGCTTTGGGTCCAACTAGTGTCCAACTTCACTATATCGAGATTTTAATTAGTCTTCACTATATCGAGAGTTCACTATAACAAGAGTAACTTGTATATCACTTTAAAGATGCTTAATTTTTATATGATGCGTCAAAAAATTAATAAAAAAAGAACAAGTCACATGTTTTGGCCTTTTTTTTTTTTTTTTTTT